>PVIR01000732.1:27500-154219 GCA_004026965.1 Petromus typicus | reverse complement strand
AAAAAAAAAAAAATTCCTAAAAATATACACAACAAATAAAATACAATGATGATGCCCAAGTTTCACACCAGAATGAACAAATCATAATTTATTTCTGGAAGAGCCAGAGCATCAACATTTTTGAAAGCCCTTTAAGAGCTTTAATATATAGTCAAACTGAGAATCAATGTTTTAGATTATTAGACATAAACCAAATGCTCTCATATCTCTACCCAGAGGAGGTAAATGTTTCTATGTCCCTGAATAGGAAATTGGAAATATTAAACATACTCTTTGAGTATTCAGCAGATTTTCAGAAGTTTTGCTTGTGTTCAGGATGAGTGGAACATGTATTGCTTTTTGTGCTTTCAAACTTCCTTTCTTCCACCCTTTAAAGCATCTGTCTCACTTGTACATTCGGGATCTAATGAATTCTTCCAACAGGATAGCACCATCCTGAGAAAGATGCAGGGAATTTAGCTCCCCCATAGCTGCCTTCTATTCATTTAGGTGTATACCCTTTACTTGTCACCTCTGCCCCTGCCTGTCCCCCCCTTACAGTTCCTATATTACATCTCACAGTCTTTAATTGATAACACTAGACACATTCTCTTTCAAATGTAACAACTTTCCATCTGCATTGTTCCTCTAATAACCTGCAATTAAGGAACTAAAAATAACTTCCTTTTGATCATATTATATATCACACACTCTACTGAGAACTTTGTATAAATATTATTTAAGACTCACAAGAAATCTGGGAGAGACTCCTTTTGCAGATGACAACTCTAAAAGTTGGAAGAGCAAAGTAACCTCCTCAATTCATCCAGTTAGCAAGTTGTAAGTCTGAGACTAGAATTCTGATGTGTCTGACTGAACCTTCTTGGTGTTACTGTAACATGACTTCATTAGTGTGCAACTTGTACAGATACAGGAAGAACCTGTGCTTAAAGGGCTTCACACTGATTTTTTTATGTAAAAGTGTCATCTCAAGAGTATTTCAAAGGTGTGGAAGATGGGGCTTCTCAAGCAGATAGCACTGTGGACCAGATGATATGGCTCTCTCTTTGTCTCAAATTTCTTAATAATTTTTGAACAAAGAAATGGTTTCATATTTTTATTTTCACTGTGCCCTACCACTTAGGAGGACATACTTATCTTCCATTTCTACCAGAAACAAAGACAGCCACTTTCTACTCTTTAAGAACCATAAATGTCCCTAAATCAGCAACATTTAGAATAAAAGAAATATATTAAGAAGAGAAAAAAGGAAGTGTTTTACTATGAAATCAGCAGACAGGGAACCTCAGACTAGGGCTTCTTTCTACTTTATTATTTCTTAAATAACTTGATTCTATTCATGTAGACTCTCAGAATGAATTTGTAAAAAGTTTGATGACCCAGTTTTTTATTATTACCATGTTGTAGCTAATCCTATCCCCAACCACAACCACCATTTCCAAAATAAAAGCCTCATTAACCACTTTGAAAACCAAAACACTCAACTCATTATCATTTAGGAAAAAAAAGAATATTAACACATTTCTAAAACCTTTAAACCTAGAGATAAAGATAACCCAATCTTAAAACAGAGAGAGCAAAAGATAAAAGACAAAGAGTAAAAAAGAGAAGAAAGGGAAGAAAAATAGCAATAACAAAAGTCTTAACAAACTGTGGTCAACATTAAAAGGTCTAACATACATGTTACTAGAATTCTAAAAAAGAGATAATAAGGTAGAAAAAAACATTCAAAGAAATAGTTGCAGACATGCCTAAAATTTGGTGGAAGTATATTTGTACAAATTAACAAATTCCAAGTGGGATAAAAATAAAGAATACCATAGCCTATCTTAAAAAAAGAGAGAGAGAAAATTTAATTATGAAGACAATTAAGTAAAAGTAAGTGGATTAGAAAATATAAATCACTCAAATAGTAAAACTAAAAAAAGTCAGAATGATTATGTTCATATTGTATAAAGAGATTACAAGACAAAGAGAATTACCAAAGTGAAAGACCTTTCACAATGATAAAATAGCTTTACTTATTAATATGTGTGGATCTAATAACAGATCTTCAAAATGCCTAGAGAAAATATTAACATAATTAAAAGAAAACACCAGAAAATTCTATAGCCATACTTAGAGAATTTAATGCATCTCATGGGGCCAGGGATATAGCTCAGTGGTTCCGGCGCCTGTCTTGCAATCGCAAGGACCCAGGTTCGATCCCCAGTAACCACATAACAATACTGGGCGTGGAGACTCACCCCAGCAGCAACCAGTACCACATACCACAGTGCCTGGCGTGGTGGCTCACACCTGTAATCCCAGTACTCGGGAGGCAGAGGCAGGAGGATTGCTGTGTTGTGAGTTGGAGGCTGAGCTCAGGGCCAGCCTGAACCACAAAGCGAGACCCTGTCTCAAAAAAAAAAAAAAAAAAAAAAAAAAAGAATTTAATGCATCTCGCTGAAAGAGACCGAAAACTAAGCAAAGGCATAAAAGTTAGGAATGACACCATTGGCTACTTTTACACGACTGGCATTTATACTGCTTCAGCAAACAATAGTGGAGTAAACATTCCTTTGAAGAGTACACGTCCATCAAGAGAGATTATACGATTGTCTGTAAAATAAGTGTTAATAAAGTAAGAAATATTAGAATCGTGCAAAATGTATTATTTTACTACTACAAAAAATGAGCAATCAAAAACAAGATAATGAAAAAGTATGAAGATAGTTGGAAAACAAATAATTAATTTCTAAATAATTTATGGGCTAGAGAAAAATTGCCATAAAAGTTTAAAAATGTCAGAAACAGTGAAATTAAAGATATATTTTAGGTTGTGAAAACTCTGAAAGCAATCTTTAGAAGAGAAGCTATAGATTTAAACATGTATATTTCAGAAAATGTTTTCCTTTTTTTTTTTAGGTTTTTTGGAGACAGGGTCTCGCTTTGTGGTTCAGACTGGCCCTGAGCTCAGCCTCCAACTCACATCACAGTCCTCCTGCCTCTGCCTCCCGAGTGCTGGGATTACAGGCGTGAGCCACCACGCCCGGCACTGTGGTATGTGGTCTGGTTGCTGCTGGGTGTGGGTCTCCACACCCAGTATTGTTATGTGGTTACCGGGGAATCAAACCCGGGCCCTTGCACTTGCGAGACAGGCGCCGGAACCACTGAGCTAACTCCCCGGCCCTTTTTTTTTTTTTTTTTTTTTTTGAGACAGGGTCTCTGTAGTTCAGGCTGGCGCTGAGCTCAGCCTCCAACTCACATCACAGCAATCCTCCTGCCTCTGCCTCCCGAGTGCTGGGATTACAGGCGTGAGCCACCACGCCGGCGCTGTGGTATCAGGTACTGATTGCTGCTGGGGTGAGTCTCCACACCCAGTATTATATGTGGTAACCTGGGATCGAACCCGTGCCCTTGCGCTTAAGACAGGCGCCGGAACCACTGAGCTAAATCCCCCGCCGCTAGGTGTTTTACATTTGATGATCTAAGAATCTATAAGAGGACAGAAGAGCAGGATAATCCCAATACACAAAGGAACTGATGAAGATAAGAGCAAAATAAATTAAAAAGAAATAATAGAAAAAAATTAACAAAGTCAAACAGTGAAACATACCAACAAATTTAATAAATATATAGCTAAATAAAAAGGATGGAAGATGAAAAAAAATCTTTTTTTTTTTGAGACAGTCTCACTATATAGTTCAAAATGGCCTTGAATTCATGATAATCCTCCTGCTTCAGCTTCTCAAGTGCTAGAATTACAGACATGCACCAACCTATCCCCTTGAACACAAATTATTACATAAGAATGAAGAGGGGGCAGTGGCAGTGGCACAAGCACATGCTGAAAGAAGCCCCCCTATCAAGAGTACATTATATGAGTCTATTGACATAAGTTCCAGAATAGGCAAACTATTCCCTCATGACAAAACCAGATAGTGGTTTCTCCTAGCAGAAAGGGGGAAGGTTTGCCCAGGAAGAAGCATCAGGAACTTGTTGGGATAGTGTTAACTTTCTGCATTTTGATGGTGGTTTAGATGACATAGGTGTGTGCGTTTGTCATAGTTCCCCAAATGGTGCCTATGGAATTTATGCATTTCATGCTATGCAAATTTTACCACAAATGAAAAAATAAATCAACCTTAAGCAAGTATTGAATGTTTATAAATATGTAAGAAATACAGTAAATGGAAAGCATACTGAAATATTTATGGAGCAATGTATTCCTGAATGCATTTTACTTCAGAATATTCCACAAATTCACTGATAGATATATAGGATTGACAGATGGATATACATTAAATTAGAGGAATACTATGGCTTAATGGTAGAATTGTTACTTTTCAATGTAACACTACTTCAATCTTTCTATATATCTGAAATTTTTCATGATAAAGTTTTGGAAGAACCTCAGCAGTAATCTCTCAATTGTTTAGAACCTGGACCCACAAGATTCTTTGATAGATGAATATTTTTATCACAGATTGTTTAGAATTGCTGCCACATGATTTATTATTGATTTTGACTTCCCATTAGTATACAAACCCTCATTGTCTGCACGGCGTGGGCCTCTCTTATTACACTCTCTTGGGACATGATTAGTGTCATGGAATTGGAAAAGCATAGTTACAAGAATCAAAGCTGTATCATGTACTGGTACAAATTCTCAGTGTTGAATGTGATCACGATGTATATGTAAAACATATCAATAAAATCAATTTATAAAAAGAATCAAATCCAGATCTGCTTGATTCTAAAGCTCTTTTATATGCCAATCAACTCTTCCCAGACTATATTCTAGTTATTCTTTTAATTATTCAATGATTTTTAAAAATTTGTCTTTACACGGAGCTGAGAGTATAGTAATACATTTAATGAATATTGTAGATTTCCAAATAGCAGGTTGGAAGAAAATGGGAAAATTTCTTGGAAGAAATGATGTCTAAGATGTTCAGTGATCCCTACCTAAACTAATTTGGTGACTTCCCAGGTTCATGAGTTCAGTTCCCACATCCCTAACCTAACTCAAGTTCCTATGTTACCTGCTACATTTTGACTTCCCTATTCTTGTCTTGAACATTGTTTGAACCTGTTGTCTTTAATTATACAAGTACCACCGACTAATTAATTAAGGATAGAGATTTATTCCAGGAAATCCAAGACTAAGGAGCTGCATCCACACAGGGCTGCAGCATTCCAGGCTGAAAGGTGAGAAGATGAGAGTATCACATGGAAAAGACAGTGGAAAAGGGCTGTTCCTTTTACTAGGAATCTAGAGCAGCATTAATTCAGGAAGGCAGAATCCTCATGGCTTAAACATTGCTGGAAGGTTTAATTCTTATTACCTTTGCTATGACAATTTGATTTTAACAGGAGTTTTGGAAAGGACAACTATCCCAACTACAGCAGATATCTCCCATGAGCGCTCTTTCAAAAATATACACGCATGTGCACAAGCATGCACACACACACACACACACACACACACACACACACACACATACATACACACCACTCACTACACCATCTTTTGTTTCTGTCATTCTTGTGTTCCTGCATCATGGCTTTACCCATCCAAAGCCTTCTTCCCTTATTTCCCAATCTACTCTCCCAACCCTTACTCACTGCACTAACAAATCCTACTTATTCATGACTCGAATCAAAGCCTGCTTTCTCCATAAGTTCTCTGTTGACTTTTCAAGCTGTGTTGCATTCCCTTCTTTCTTATTTGGGACAGAAGATGTGAGTGTAATTACATCATTTCTTATGGAAATTTGATTGTGGTCCACCTCATAAAATTGATGTGATCTGGACTCCATATGACTTGCATCTGACAATAACCTTGTAGACATTCAACAAATATTTTTTGAATGAAAGAATAAAATGAGGTAGTGGATGAATTCATAAATGAGTAAAGGGAGAGACTTTAATACTCAGCTACAGAATGAAGAGAGTGGGAAATACCATCCTGACAGAGGCAAAATCTTGATCCAAAATCCAGACGAAGAAGAAATTGTAAGAAAAGCAAAGGTCACAGATGTCCCATACTTGTTCTTAAGACTGATTTTTTAAAATGGAATTTAAAAAAATAAACCTCTAGAGACACATATACATGTCCTGGGGGACCACACGTGACTCATGTTTTCTAAAAAGCAGGTAGAGTAGAGGAGCTCAGGAGAACATTCAAAAACTGTGGCAATGTCTCTGTTACAGTGTCTAGAGTATGTTCCTTTCTACTACATTTTACAGCCCCACAAGGACTAAAACTAGGAATATAGCAGGTCCCTGGGAATTTTCACATTCTCATTAGCATACTCCAACATGATCTAGTCTCTTTTATGTAAAGGCACTAGGTTTGTTTCTTGAGGCACATGAAGCCTTGTAAAGAAATGATTATTGTAGAACATTAATAAAGCCAACAATGAGTTAATAATATGTATCAGAGAGAAGTGTGCAAAGAAATGAATTTTTGTAATTGAAACCCACAAGCGTACTGATTTCTGCTTCATTTCCTTAGTTCTAACAGGAATGTGGAAATCAATTTTCTCAGTAATTTAAATGATCTTCTGCTCCTGATCTAATGGGATATTGCTTGTTGCCTAGGATGTAGTCAAGCTTCCAATTCCCTTTCCCAAACAATCTACCTCGAAGTTGCTTCAGGTTTTTGCTTAATAAATGGACTGAAGGTATGTTAGTAACAGCACCTGCCTAAAACTGTATATCTTGGAATAGTTACTCTGAAGCACATCTAGTTTGGAGTGTTTGTTTTGAATTTTTTTGAAATAAATATCTTCATAAATATTCTGGCTATAACACGGAACAATAAAAATAGTGTTTTAACCTAAATGTGTCAACCTGTTCATTATTACAGCCTATTCCAGATTTAAAAAGTGATACCCTAAAACCATGAAAATATTTATTCCAAACAAGTTCTTGCATATTTTTCCCCTGGATTGTTTAGGCCTTCATTTATTGATTCTGTGGTTCATTCCATCCTAAAGATACAGAAATACAAAAAGGATGGCAGTCAAAGCAGTACACACAACAACCCCAAACCATGTAATGTTATAGTAAATTGTTCTTTCGGCATCTGGAGTCCTGCAGGCAACTTTACAATAAAGGAAATCAAATCATTTCAAATTCATGTCCATACAAAGATTCACAAACCATAAACATTTCTCTCAATTTCTTCTGAGGCTCTTTCTGTGACTAAATCTGAATTTCAGTTTCCTGATGTGTGTAAAGTTAGGATATTAGCATACTCCCATGACAGGCAGACCAGACGTCACTAATCACAGAAAATCTTTGTCACACAATATTCCGGGCAGTAACTACCAATTGATGCAAGTTTGCATATGAGTTAAATCTTTTTGTAGCCCTAGAGAAAGAAGGTCCTAAGGCTTTCTGTAGCTAATCTTTGACCTCTATGGTTCTAAAGCATGCCTATACAAAGGAATACTCCCAAGTATGGAAGCACACGAATTTATAAGCTTTCAATTTAAGAACTTTTATAGACAGAAACAAATAAATCAGAGAAAAAATGTATCAAGTCTATTGAAAACATAGTGTAGCTATACTTTGATCTTGTGATAAATGGACATCCCAACATTTTGGTACCTTGCACAGAAGATGTAACCCTTCCGTATACTCCATGTTCTCTTTCCATGTCTCCCCTACATTCCTAATTCTTCCTGGAGTCATGTAAACACGTAGAGTATCTTTCTGGAGTCAGAGAACACTCTGGGTCCTTCCCCTCTCTGCACTCTGGCCAATAGGATTCTTCACCCCCCGTTTCCTCATTAAACCTCTTTCAGAGAATACCTGGTGAAGTCAGCCAACCTGCACTACAGGTGGTGGCTAGAATCCAAACCTTCTTCTCCTATCAGTGCCACTGTACTTTATTATAGATAATCTTCCAAAACAAAGAACTGTATACATAAGGATCAGAACTATACCTGGAAGATTTAGCAAGGGAAAAGAATCTTTCATAGTTGTCTTAAATTCTTCCCTGAAAAAAAGATGGCTAATTCTCCTCCTAAATGTTAGTGTTTGATCCATGTACATTGTTCTTTAAAACATTTAGAGGATCTAGTTTAAAGATGATGCCTTAAGAAACACCTAAATCTGAAAACCGTAGATGGAAATATCATGATGAATGAGTTCCATCCAGAACTAACAAGTCAGACCTTTGTACAATTCAAGCACTTTTCCTATTTCATGGATCTTTCCCAGAAAAACTATTCTTAGGCAAATAGTGACTACCCAGTGAAGATCAAAGCCAGCCTAAATTTGAGGGTCCCATCTGAAATGGAACATCTTGGAGTAACTCCAAAAGAGAGTCAGTCCGGTTTGTTGAGGTAAGTCCTTTATGGATAGTATTAGGACAGTAATTGGAGAAGATTGAGTAGGGGTGAGGTGAAGGAAGGGAATGAGATTAGGGAAGTGAGAATGGCTAACCATGTGGCTATAGCAATGGGCACTATGACCGAGCAGTTAAAGTGAGTGTGTTGTGTCCTAGCAGAGTAGGCATTGTTCCCACAATCAGGTGTAGGTGTGGTAGGATGTAGGAATGGGCTGTGATTGTCCTCAGAGCTCAGAAACTTGGGCACTAGGAGTGGTTAGACCTAGGTGTTAAGGACAGCAGAAAAGAAAATGAAGAGGTTGAGTATAGGCGTGTGGATCTTTGTTGAGCTATTGTAGACTAGGAAGGAGGAATTGTGTGGCCAGTAGGGGCAACTGTTGAGCACTTGAGAAACAAATCAAGGCATCTGTATTTGATTAAAGGAGTCAAGATCTGAGGGAGGAAAATTGAGGGGAAATTTTGATTAGGCATATTGAAATAATGGGTTCAAGAAGGAATGTGAGTGAAGAGCAGGGCATGGTGAGCTAACTGCAAAGGTCTGATTCTGTAGAGGGGTGGCTTGACCAGTCTTCTGATGCCATCTCATATGAGTATGTATTTGTTAATGAAGACACAGTAGGTTTCTTGGAGAAAGGTACAGATCCTGCCTTCCTCTACAGTAAGGAAGTCTAAACCTCAGCAATTTTTAAACAGAATAATAGCCAGTGAATTTATTTGATCTTGTGGATTAGTGAGTTGCAGAGAGGTATCTACTCAGATTGGGTAGAGAAATGGTGTAGGGGGGAGTTCAGTCAGGAAGAGGAGAGGTCAAGGGGGAATTCAAATCCTGGGCAGAAGGAGATCTATGTGTAGCTATGAATTTTATTTGTTTTCAGTCAGGGACTGAGGTTGTCAGCATGAGTTGGAGAACCTGATGGTTATTTGTTTGAGGGAGAGCTGAGGCACAATGCAGAGGGGCTTTTAGTTTGGCTAGCCCAGTGCCAACAGGGTGGCTATTCTGATTACTCTCAGAAGAATTAACAGGTAACATGTTGGCTGGATGGTAGAAGGTGAAAAAGCTGATCTGAGAATTTGATGAAGGTAATCTTGAGCCAGAGATCAGTGGGCCTGGGGAAGGATGGATGTTGGTTTGAAGGAAAGGGTAAAGTGAGCAAGTTCAGGGAGAAGAATGAGAGAACCCTGAGAAAAACGCATAGCTTTCTGGGAGAAACCTTTGAAGAGGAAGTACAGAATAGCCTGATATTCTTGGGTTTTAAGAATGGGTACTGTATGAAGAATGGTAAGAATGGGTACTGTAAGAATGGCAGAGTGGGAAAAAAGAGTGGGAACATGGCTGGAATGGAGGATCATATAAGGTCTCTCCCACAATGATGGGAGAATGGGTTTTTTTAAAAGGGTTTTCAGTAGAACCTGTTGGCCAGGAGGGAAGGGACAGAGGAACAGTGAGTGTAAGAGCTACAAGTTTTGTTCTGTTGCTAAGGAATGATTAGGCCTTGATGACTTGTCTGGAGTCAGAGTACCCAGGTCCCACTGTGGGTTTGGAAAGAGCTTTTATCTATGAACCAGATTTTATCTGTCTGTAGGATGAGGTACTTACATATACTGAGAAAGTGATTGAGCTAATGTGTTGCAGTGTGCAATCATACTGGCACAGAGGATGAAAAGATTACTCAGAGTCAAGATTCAGTCTGACCCCCAAGAGCCTGAGAAGAGCTGATTCAGAGACAACTCAGTATGAGACAGTCTCAGGAAACAGCACTGAGCTAAACCTTGGTGGCTATTTATCTGTAACTTAAGGACATGAGAAGAAAGATGCAGAATAAAAATATTTATACCATTTGTATAGGAGTTTTGGTCAAGGGTCAGGGAAAGAATAGGATAGTTTCCTAAGTGACACATTTTGGCCTAGTTTGAGCAAGCTTATCAGGCAGGAGGTACACTATAGTCAAAGCAAGTATCTCTGATTCTGTTTGGTTGTTTGCCTCTATAGATTTTCTGTAATATTACCCATGAAATCTAGGAATCTTGAACTGTAGTCTAGAGACATTTTCATTTTTATATTCATTTTAATCACTGGTCCAAAGTTTCCCCACATTTCCTCCTTTTTTGTTTTACAACCAAAATTAAGCAGAAGGTGGAGAGTACAGGGAACAAGGGTATTTGGCTTGGTCAGGGAGCTCATCGTGGCTTCCACACAGAGGGTCTACTGGAATAATATACAAGGCACTGATAAGAACTGCAAAAAACAATAGAAAAATATTACTCCATTAGTTGTAAAAACTCAGATATGAAAGTTGAGATCACAGAACCAGTTTCCAGGATTAACTCAGTAGATAATATCATTGAGATGATTTGAAGTAGTGTTGCAAGCTTCTACTGAAAGTTTATAAAGTTGGAATTGAAGTTAGTCTTGGAGATTGGTAATATCTCCTTCTAGATTTGGATAAAAGGCATTGTGGAAAAGGTATTGGTCTTCCTCCCAAGAGTCACAGTGATCAAAATGAGTAGGAAAAACATACAGCAAGAAATACTCAGCATGGCAGCTAAGCTGACATGTCCTCTGGTGTTGGTTGTTGGTATTTGCCAAGCCTGATGACAACTGCCCCAAAGTCATCAAGTCTTTTAAAATTTCTTTATAAATATTAATTTGCATCAGTAATTCTAAGGTAGTATTTTGGAAATGGTTAGTTATAATCATAGCAGTGAATAAAATGAGTCAAAGCAACCACTGCAGTCACCACTATAGTGGCCAGTGTAATAGTGGCAATAATAGTTACAAAATGCTTAGAAAGTGCTTTTGTCTGACACAGTCAAGTTCTGAGGTGATTAGTTGGAATGGAATTTCCCATCCATGCTCATGTAAGATTAGGGGGGAGCCATGCTTTGGTTTACTATCTGAGTACCACAATGTGTATAATATTTGAGAGATATTAAAAATTATTTGTATACCATTGGGGCTGGAAAGGAAGACAATGTGTAGTATTGGTTGCATTGATGACTCTACATGAGACAATTTTTTTCTTCCAGAAAACACCACGTGTGGGATAACATATGCCAAACATAGGACTAGCTAGAGTGGCCATAATTCCTGCCACAGTCCCACAGGATGTCAGGAGATTTCAATTAAACTCTACCTGCAAGTGAGATATCATTAAAGGAAAGAGCTAGTTTTGGATCTCACATTACTATGTCAAAAATAGGTGAGGTAAAAACATGAGCCAAATAAACTATATTACTTACTTGAGGATTACTGTATATGTCAGCAAACTCAGGAAGATAAGAACCATTTTACCTTTGTGACTTTGAAGATGTATGTAAACTGCATGGTCACCTCAAAAATAGTATCTTGGCAGTGAAAAGAATTCTCATCCTTTGGAGTGTCTCAGTGCCACACAATAGAGATGCACAGCCTTTGCAGGAACCCAAAACAGGCCCATGGGTGATGAAACAGATGCATATCCCTCTTTCATGTTAAGAATTCTCCATTGTGAGTCTGGGAGCAGGTAACTGTGGAGGACCATTGTGTGTCCACTGTGGGTCGGGGAGTAGGTGAAGGACCAATGGTTTTGTGGAAATAAAGTGTTTCTCTACTGTTGTGAAACTTTCTGAATCACAACTTACAAAATCTAAAGTAATGACTACTTCTGTAATTGTTTCCACAGAGGAAATTTTCCCCTTATATTCCCTCTTTATTGTTTTAATAATTAGGTCTTGAGTTGTACATTAGCTCATTCTATTATAGCATGACATGTAGGGTTATAAGATATACTTCTGACATGTTTAATGTGGCAGAGTTGGAAAAAAAGCTTAAAGAGAATTGGAAGTATAGGCAGAGCATCTTGTTTAGAACTCCACCTGTTTATAAGGAGGCATATATGTAACCAGAGTAGGTATCTATCTATAGAAACATGAATATCTTTAAATTGATCAAAAGGTTTATGATGAGTTACATCCATTTGCCAAATTTTATTACTTTTTAATCTGTGGGGATTGACATCTGTTTGAGGAATAAATTATAAATGTCTTTTAACAGCTGGGATATGTATGACTTCTCTTAGCTTATTTATACATAAGTTGAAAAGAACTAATGGATGCTTTAGCTCTTCAGTGAAAAACTGGTGTAAAGGAAGAGCTTCCTTTAAAGAGGGGGAAAACATCAGCAAAGTGTCAGAACAAGTGCTGTCCTCTACTAAGGGACGAGGGACATTACTGTAAAGGTGAATATGTATAACATAAGAAGGTGAGTTGCGCTTCCTGACAAGTTTTTGTAGATGTCTGCGCATATAAAAGAGAGTCTTATCATTATGAATAGGAATAATTTTAGTCTGAAAAGGCACTGTGAAATAGGCCAAATGAACAACAATACTGAGGGGTTAACAAGGAAACTGTGCTTGTGTGTGTATAAATCGTGGTTGTCTTAGAAGATGAATCTTTTTTTTTAATTGAAATCTTTATTGGTACATTACATATACACATCATGATTGCACTCCACAGTGGGGATTTGTACCAATATAAGACACAACTTAATTCTCATTTTTCCCATAGCCCTACCCACCCTACCACTCCCCCCATATACATAAAATTTGTTTCCTTTCTTTTTTGTTATAATCTCATTATTTTTCCCCCTTCACCCTATTTCACTTTGAGTATTTTCTTTTTCACAATATATAACATACAATTCTAGAACTCATTTACATATTTATTTTCTCATACCAGAGAGAAGGTGAATCTTTGAAGAATGTTAATAGATAGCTATAAGGTTTCACAGAGAAAACTTGAAACAAAGGAAAACATATTAGCATAACAAATATAATGATATCAGTATATTAAATGACATAAAGAACTGTTTATCTAAATTTGTTATTTTTTAATACAGTGTCATCTAAGATGAATGTATCTGTTTATAGATGTTCTTTATGTCAGATGTCTAGATGGATAGTGTTTGAGCATTTTAAAGTATTAAAAAAGTGTTATGACATACACATAGCAATTACATAAGCATAAATCTTGAAGAAGTATTTGTATCCTTTGGCTGGCTGCTTCATGTTGGGTCATCATATATATTTTATCACAAATAGCTGAAAAACAAGTAAGGCTCTTGTTCTTTTTTTTAACATTTAAAGAAACTCTAAAAATGACATAAATAATCAACTCAGATTCTTTAAAAGATCAGGCAACACCTTCCACTTGCCCGAGGAGTATATATTTCTTGGACAGAGGAAGGCCATGTTAAGACTAACACAGGAAGCCACACTCAGGCTTCAAAGTTTATGGTTTGTATTTAGTGTGGTTTGGAGCCTTGTTTTCCTTATGTGGGTGACGACTGAAGAGAAACCTTCCAGTCCAAAGCACCCAGATGAAGCAGTTGCAAACACTGACGAGGTGGTTGGGCAATCAATTAGATCCTTAGTTTGCATGTAACACAGGCCACTAAATTACCTTTAATGGGCCGAAGAAATATATTGGGCTTTGTTGATCACTGATTCCCTGTTGCAACCAGTTAACTCTAGTGGCTGCAAGTTGTTAAATCTATAAAATAATAGATTATTTAATTAACTGAATGTGTAGATGGAAAAAAGCAAGCACAATAGTGTGAATATATTATTTACATAAGGATTTGTTTTGTTTTGTTTTGAGACAGAGTCTCACTTTTGTAGTTCAGGCTGGCCCCGAGCTCAGCCTCCAACTCACATCACAGCAATCTTCCTGCCTCTGCCTCCAGAGTGCTGGTATTACAGGCATGAGCCACCACGCCACCACTGTGGTATGTGGTACTGGTTGCTGCTGGGGTGAGTCTCCACGCCCAGTATGGTATGTGGTTACCGGGGATCGAACCAGGGTCCTTGTGTTTGCAAGACAAGCACCGGAACCACTGAGCCAAATCCCCAGCCCTCCATAAGGATATTTTTAACAGTTGCAGCTAAATAAAAACACAAAGTATTTAGGAGGTTACATTTCATTAAGAGCTTGTGAGAATTGAAGACAGGTTCCTAAAAAGAAAGCTATAAAGTGAAAACAAAAGAAAGAAAAATAAAGATAAGAAAATATAAAAGGACTTTAAAACAAGCTGGGAAAATGCACCATAGATAATCTATAAATATTGATTTTTGGAAAATAAAAACAACTTTATCCTGTAATATGTATTTTAAATTGCAAAGGGCAAACACTGTAAAACAAACAAGCAAAAAGTAAAGGAAATGAGTGAAAAAGCCCAAGAAACACATGAAAACTATCCAGAAATTTGGTTGTATGAAAGATGGATGGTAAAGTTACTAGGAGGTATCACCTTACATCAGAAGGACGAAACATTAGTAAACCTATATTCACCGCTGGCAGAGGTGACTGAGGGTCAGTGAAGTTGGGCCCCAATAAAATATTGTTCACCATAGTGTCCCCAGGCTCAAGTGGACTGTAAGATCCTCCTCGCAGGTGAGAATGAAATTCAGCACTGTTTAGAATGCACCCCACAGGTATGAATTCTCTCCAAAAAAGGTGGCACAAACCTCCTCCATAAAGGGCTACAAGGTGGTAAGTTTAGTTGCTTTTCACCATGAATAATTCTTTTTCACCTTAAATGTTCCTGTAGCTAAATCATTAATGGAATCTGTTAAGGGGGAGGGGAAGGACAGAGAAGGGAAGGGAGGGAGGAAGTGATCAGAAGGGCAGACACCCTCAGTCACTCTCCTTGCAAGGACATATCCCAGTCTTGAGTGGTGGGCTGTAGTGGAGAGGATGGGGAAAGGAAGAAAGGAAATCCAGATTATCTGTGTAAATCTAGACAGACTCTAGGGTGAAGGGCCTGTCTGTACAGGTCTGTAGCACCACTGAGAGTTTTCTGATAGCTGCTAAGGCAGGAAAGAAACTAAAGGATGTCTTTATTCAGTGTCTTTACCAGTGGAGATCCATACTGAGTGAGGACTGTGAGCCTTTGAGGTTAGTGTTAGGAGAGTGTGCTCTGGAAATAAGCAGTTGATCTTAGGCATATTTCTTAGTCTCTGAGTCTCAGTTTTCTCAGCTGAAAACAAGGCTACTTCGCTTTCAGGATGTATAAAAAGTGTGTAGAACCATTAACCCAATATAAATGTACAGTAAGTGAAAACCACTGTACAAATCACATCTTTGGTAGGAACAGCATATGGAGAGCAAAAAAATTATAATTGGACCAATGTCCTAAGAGAAATAAGTACACAATAGTAAATTGAAACACTTATATATTATACTTCCTTTCTAGAATTCTATCAAGTTCCATGCAGTGTTTCACTCAGCAAATATTTCTCAGCATCTCCAGCACTCTTGGTGCTGTGCTAACTGCTGAGTTCACAAAACTTAGCAGTTTCCTTCCTTCAGAGTATAGGAAGTTGCAATTGACTGTACTTGTTATGAAGCTATTGTCTTTGAGCTTCAAACTCATCCTTTTATATTCTACTGGGTGATGCTGGGAATGACACCAAGAAAATGATCGTTTTTTTTCAGTTGCCCCATAGTAGTCTCAGCCAATGTATATACTGGTGAGAAATGGAAGGAAAAAGGAAGAGGAAGAGATGCAAGCTCTTGTTCCTGCTTGCTTCATGTAATGTCACCATCACCACCACAAAGGCAGTAAACACTCATAGACAGCAACCTCTCTGCTGCCTCCAACATAATAGAGGTCTGAGCTAACACCACAGGCTCCTCTTTTCATATTCTGAATTCTCATAACCCAATTCCTTATCCTTATGCTTCCAGCCCTGGGGATGACAGCTACTTTCTCCATGTACTATCTCTGTTATCCAAGTCTCCCTCCTGTATTTTTCCAGTCCTCCTACACCTGTTTCTTGTTACCTTATACTAAATCCACTATGAAAGTTGTGATTTCTGTCTCCTGAGTATATGATTAAAGTAACTCGTTCAGTTCTATTAGAAACCTGACAAATTCTGTGTCACAGTTTAATCTCAGTAAATAGAACATACTTTTGGAAGTGAAAATCTTCAGATTAGGAAAGAAACCATTTGAAAATATAACACTATACGAGTAAAAAGCCAGTTTAAAGACAAACACTGAGTAAAAAGGAAATTCATTGAATTGAAGAAAATATTGCAATTTGGTATGTTTATATATAGATGGTTCCTCAAGGCTTCATACTCTCACAGATGTAGCTTTGAGGAGGTGACAGATCACAGGTGTGTTATCCCACCACTGTCTTAGCCCACTAAGGGGGTTAGCACTGGGTGTGATGTTAGGAGGTAAAGCCTTATGGGAACAGGTGGGTGATTATGTGTGTGGCATAGAACAATATGTATCCTCTTCCCTTGATCCCCTCCCTGCTTCCTGCCTGCCATGCCCTGAACTGTTTTTCTTTTTCCACTCTCCTCTGCCATGCCACCTGGCTTTGGAACCATCCAAATACAGACTAAAACAATTACAACCTAGGAGCCAAAATAAACTTCTGCTCCTTTCCCTCATGGGGGTCAGGTATTTTGTCCCACCAATAAGTAAATAATTAAGACATAAGTCATATATCTGATTAAAAGTTAATATCTAGAATATATATAAAAAAACCTTGTACAGTTGAGTGACAATAACCAAAGCAAACAGCCCATTTAGAACATGGGTGAAGTCCTTGTACGGACTCCAGTGAAGATATGTAGAGGGTCAAAAGCACATGGAAAAATACTTAATATCACTAATAATTAGGGAAATGCAAAACAATGTTGGACCATTTGCTACTTACGAGTGTAGCTATTATCCAAAAATAAGAGATAATACATCTTAGAGAGAATATGGAGAAACCAGTACTTTTGCTCAGTTCTGATGAGAAAGTATAACAATGCCACTTTACGGAAACAGTATGGTAGTTCATAAGAAAGTTGAAAATAGAATTGCCATGTGATACAATACTTCCACGTGTGTGTGTGTGTGTGTGTGTGTGTGTGTGTGTGTGTGTGTGTGTGTGTGAGTCTTAGGAAGGAAATTCTGGCCCACAAAATAACAGGAATGAATCTTGAGGGCATTGTGCCAAATGAAATAAATCAGTGACAAAAGGACAAATACTAGAGGATTCTACTTCAGTGACGTACTTAGAATATCAAATTCACAGAGAAAGAAAACAGGAAGGGAGCGCCCACAGGCTCACCCTATTCTCTAGAATACAGTGTCCACTCTATTCTCTATAAGGAATAGAGAGCTAGTGTGTCATTGGTACAGAGCTTTTGGGGAAGGTGAAAAATATTCTGGAAATAGATAGTGGTAATGATTTCATAACAGTAGAATGTATTTAATGTCACCAAACCATACACTTAAAATAGTTAAATTGATAAAACTTAGGCTTTCTAAGTCCTCCCACAATAAAAAAGGTAAAAAATTGTATACCTTTCTGATTGGTCTTCATATCACGTCCTTGTTAGAGTGGATTCGTCATCTTCTCAACCATCTAGTCCTCAAATTAAGGAGAATGAAAGAAACCAAGCACCCTAAATGAGGCCAAGTTACAGCACTGGAAGGAAATTTATCTTCCTACTGTCTTTGCTATTCTCTTTGAGGTGGTATTTCTGCATCTTGGTGCTTTCTACTTAGGCAGTAGACTTCCTGGCTCTACCATACTAATGCATAGGGAACAGTATGCATGTTTTAAAGGACTTTGAATCTGAATGAAGGAAAGAAAATCAACTTCACACCCTACCAAGGCAAATTTTGCAGAGTGAGTAAAAACTAATGTAATTTAGTCAGTCTTTTGGAAAAATGTGTTGACAGCAACTCTAGTGTACATGGAAGAATCTGTAAAGCCTAATAACAACCTTTCATACCGTGATCAGAGTGGCTTTGCTCTGTCCAATTATTAGTGATCTGAGGACTTCAGTTTTTTTATTTATACAATAGAAAGAATAGTAGTAAATACCTCTTAGGGGAGTCTCTTGACACACAAAGTGGATATATATCTATTTCTTTCAGTGAAATTAATATTGGTTAAGTATTTTATTTTACAACTCATCTCATATCTATTAACTCTTTTGACTCTTAAAGAATGGAAAAATCTCCCAGAAATGTTAAGAAAAAATAGTCATTCAGTTCATCTGAAGAAATGCAATTATAGCCTCTTGAGTCTTATTTTTACCTCCAATGCAGCTATAATGAAATCTTATTTTTATCACAGATGTCAACCAATAAATTTCATTTTCTAATCCAATATGTAAACTTTAAAAATCTAGTAATTTTTATATAAATAGCTTAATCAATAAAATAAAGATGAAGAAATAAACTTCTGGCATTTTTTGACTGGTAACTTCACTTCTAGCATAATACATATGCACATAACTACTCCTTTCATCAGTAAGATTTTAGTTGTTCTGGGAAAATTCTACTCCAGCTCATCAATTTTTCTGTTTTAAAAAATTGAATTCTTTATTGACATTAAATAGATCACACTCAGTATTGAGAATTTGTATCAGTATATGACATGAGTTCTCATATTTTTTCCATTCTCCTACCGACCCTCATCAATTTCTCAACTACATTTACTCCTTTACAATAAACCTTTGTGTTGCCATATTGATTTCCAGAACTTATGAAGTAAAGACAACAAAAATATGGAGAGGAAGACATGAATTTTCACAATGAAAAATCCATATTTAAGTCCAAACTTTGCATTTAGCTTTGAGACATTAGAAATTGCCTAACTTTTCCCAATCATGATTTTTGCCTTGTTTTAAATAGTAATGACAGTACTGCCTCATAGAGTTGGCAAATGAAAGAAATCATGGAAAAGTATCTAACAAAGAGTAGACACTCAGCTATTCACTTCTAGATATATGTGTGTATGTACATATTTTGTATCCGTACACACATATATATAGTGTATAATGTATAATTGCCATAAGCATATTTGTGGAAAATAAACTCTAAAATTTCTCACAGACATAAATGTTCATATAATGTAACCAAGAAGAAATAAAAATAAACCTTAGAATGCACAACAGGAAGCATTTTGATTATTTCAGTGTGGGTTACAATTGTGATTGTGAAGAAAAAATAATCACAGATGGTTAAATCAGTGCTTTTTGAGGTCAGTTCTCAAGTTATGGTAGCTACACCAATCTGTTTGCAGGTTGGGCAACAGTTTTGTGGGAAGAGGTTGACTCTATCCACACTTCAGACAAAAATATGTTCCATTTACTCTCAAACCAATTAATATTTTGGAAAGAAAGCCAACGTATGTATTTTGTGTGGTGTGTGTGTTTGTGCGTGCATGCACATGTGTTTGAGTACACAACACAAATGAGTCAGCAAAGAGAAGATCTTTTAGGATTTGGGAAACGAGAAGAATCCTATAGATGATCCCTCTCCATCATCTTGTTTTATACCTAAAGTAATCTAAAATGTCACAGCCCCATCTAAGTCACCCTAGTCCCTAGACAATCACAAAAAAAACAGGCTGTCATTATCTCTCCCTCCTTCATCCGACCGACTACCTTTATTATACTTGCAAGTCACCAGATCAGGTTGGTCTATAACCCTGCGCTGTGATTCTGTGAGTGATGATCTTGCATTCCCAGTCTCCCCCCACCCCACCCCACCCCTGCCACCAGCTGGAAAGAAGGGAGTTGTAAACTTTGACTTCTGTGGCTGAATGCGACATTGTTTGATGGAAGTGTGTGGGCGGGGAGGCTAACAAACAGCCAACTGCCAACTCTTGAAGCAAACATGCTCTCTTTGTCCCTGAATGTAATTTTTGATGTAATGAGCATGGCTTCTAATTTTCCTTGCAAATGGCACACTGGTGACCATGGTAACTGGCATGCTCAAAAGATGCCCTGTCAGTGCCTTTGAAAGGCTGACAGACATTTGTATTAGGTGGGCAGATCCATGCCACCTAGAACTGAACAAACACCCAATTGGATAGTGCTCCTTAGAATCACACAAACATTTGTATTTCATCAGACAGAAATTAATAAGACCCAATAGGAAGAAGCATAGAGAACTGTTTTGTTTTGGTTTTTTTTTTTTTTTTGGCGTGTATATACAGCTGTGCCATGAAGTAATACAGAGATTGCTTATATGAATAATGACTGCACATGTGTGTTCAATTTATTTCACTTCTTACACTGTCTTTTAGCCTCTCTCTGCCTCTGTCTCGGTCTCCTCTCTCTCTCTCTCTCTCTCTCTCTCTCTCTCTCTCTCTCTCTCTCTCTCTCTCCTTCTCTCTCTCTTTAGTAAGTTTTTGAGAAAGCAATCACAGGTCCACAGCTGGCCAGTACAAGGATCTTGACTACTCCTTTCACGTGAAGGACTCCAGTAAAACTTGTTTATTTAAAGGTCACCCTGGGTCATTAGTAAGTTGTACTTTTGAAAAATATACATATTACCTTCCTCAGTAATGAAGGACATGTGTCTAGTGGTATCACACTAATCAGAGGGAAATAGAATTTTGAAAAGTCTGTGTCTAGAAATAATGAGATTTTAGATTATTTTAAAACAGTTCAAATATGGCATTTAATGGAAAGGTTGCCAAGAGATGCCAGCTGTTATTTTGGGATAGTCCTACCTCAGGTCAGCACTCCTACCTTTTTTTCTTTTTCCTTTTTTCAGTTCTAGGGATTGAATACAGGATGTTCACACTGAGCTACACCACCAGCTCTTTTCTGTTTTTACACAGGATCCTCCTACAGGGCTCAGGCTCATCTAAAACTTGATAGCTCCTTACCTCAGAGTCCTAGAGAGCTGAGGTTACAGGCAGGTGCCCCCACACCCACCTTCAACCCCCCCTTTTTGAGATAATTTATGCTTCCATCGACAGAAAGCTGATGGAGAAGGAGATTGGCCCATGGTTTTGAAGTAGAAAGAGAGAGGGCAGGTGGGAAGGCAGAAAGAGAAGATAAGAATTAAAAGAGACAAGATGCCAAGATATTTTTCAAGATGCTGACTGTATGTGCTCCATGATGCAGCTACCTCTTTCATTTATTCAGACAGCTTGACGTACAGACTTTCCTTAAAAGGAATCAGCAACCTGAAATGGGAGCAAAAAACAAGCAAGCAAACAACAAAAAAACAAAATTGCTGGCCTTCTATCCTAGTACTCAGAAATAAGCAAGTGATTCATCAGGCATGAAACTCTTCAACATCCAGTTAGCCTTTCCTGGTCATAATGCTTAACTTATTCTTCCCTAGTTTGCCACTCTCTCTTCATTGATAGACACCCTTTCATTTCTTCTATGTGACATTTTTTAGAGTTTCCTCAGCTGCCAAACCCCCATAAAACTTGACTTTGTAAACTTCAGAGCTAATACCACTAGCACAAGTCTATTTATTGCGGCATTTTATTTGCCATTCTTGTTATAGCTGGCAATTTCTATTTGCTTCTAAACTTCATTTTCAGGTTGAGCTTGATCACAGGCTGCGTGGGTGAGTTGGAGGAGGAATATGAAAATATTTCTCTTTCTAAGTGTGATTATGAACTAAGAATCAGTCATGCCTTCTGCAGGCATTTCTCCAGCTCTGCAGCTAAGCAATGGAATGTCTGCAGACGTGCAGGGGATCCTGAGTACCTTCCAAGCTGACCAGCTGTTGGGGAGGAATCCAGGAAGAGAAGCTCTCTCACCCAGACAGTGAGTCACCTCTAAAAATATCAACTTTACCATCCCTTCAAGTGATTCTAGACCTTGCATCCAAATATGGTAAGTCTAAAATATTTTATAGAGAAGTTGGTGCCCAGGTGTTTTCCTTCATTACCAAGATATGTAGGGGCATATTTTGATTTTTAGGAGGTAAGAGAGAATTTTTAAATTTTGTAATTTTGAAGCTTATTTTGAACAGTGTTGAAGAAAAGTGAAAAAAATTCTGAAGTTTGTCTTTAGGACTATGATACTCACTGATTAAATCATTAAAATGAAAAAGATTCAGTTAACTAAAATTTCTATTTTTTTATCTCATTTTTGTAATTAGTTGTATGAAAAATTGCCCCAAAGACAGTAGTTTAAAACAACACATATTGTTTGTGTCACAGTTTCTGCATTTTTCTTTTTCTTTTTTTTTAAGACAGGGTCTCGCTTTGTAGTTCAGGCTGGCCCTGAGCTCAGCCTCCAACTCACATCACAGCAATCCTCCTGCCTCTGCCTCTCAAGTGCTGGGATTACAGGCATGAGCCACCAAGCCCGGCACTGTGGTTTGTGGTGCTGATTGCTGCTGGGGTGAGTCTCCACACCTAGTATTGTTATGTGGGTACCAGGGATTGAACCCGGGCCCTGTGCTTGCAAGACAGGCGCCAGAACCACTGAGCTAAATCCCCGGCCCCACAGTTTCAGCATATTAAGAATAACAAAATCATTTAGCTTTAACTCCAAGCCCACTAATTTGATTTTTGTTAGGCAATATTTCAGGCTTTTGGGGCAGAAAGCCTACTGGCTATAGCTTACCTTGATTCCTTGTCATACTGTAAAGGCTGGTTTCAGAGAGAGAGGGAAAGAGAGAGGGAGAGAGAGAGGGAGAGAGAGAGACATACAGACAGACAGGCAGGTAGACAGACAGACAGAATGACAGACAGAAAGATCAAGTCAAAGCCACATAGTCTTAGAGGCCACAGTCTGCTACTTCTTTTGTTTACCATTCTCTGGAAGTGAGTCAGTAAATTCAAGCTCTCTCTTCAGAGGATGTGAATATAGAAGCTCCTCCCTTATAGTATGTTGTGAGAATTAAATGTGTTAAGACTCAAAAGTTGAGTAGTACAGAGAACAGTGTTTCCTTCATTTGCTCCTGTGTTCTGTCTTTTTGAAAAGTGATAGAATTCCACCAGAAGTTCAGTTCTTCTGAGCACAGATCTCAGAAAAGAAAATACACTGGACTAAATGTTCATTTTCACCCTTTATTACTCAAAGTGATTACCTACCAGCAAAATCTCCAGATGGCCCTTGAATCCAGATCATTCAGAAATATCTGAGCTATGGATGAGAGAGCACAGAAAGTCAAAATGATAATGGACTAAAGAATCTTTAACTGGTGCAATACATGTCTGTAAACCTTTCATCTCAGTAATTTCCGACACACATTTAATCTTTCAGCATTTGATCACTGAAGATCTAGCGAACCAACTCTGTGGACTGTCTTGGAGGTAGCACCACAATGTACTGCTCTCATTTAGATCAGAGAGAGGGTCTTAGTCCAATCCACTGAAATCCTCAGGACACCAGGTATCTGTCAAACTACAATGAAGAAATAATAATTCTTCATAAAATTAGTGCACTCAAAATTACTGAAGAATTAGGCATATTAAAGGTGTCTTGCTGTATCTCATAATGAAGTTGTGTGTAGTGCTGCAGCAGTGTTTCATTTGAAACAGAATCACTAAATGTAGGAGGTTAATAGAAACTGAAATTAGCTTTTATTCTATTAGCACTACATTCTTCATGTTAATGAAACGCTTCCACATGGAGAACTTTGGAAAGAGAATCATCAAAAACACTGAGAGGAGAAGGAAGGGGAGGAGAAGGAGGAAGACAAGGAAAGAGTAAGATGAAAAGAGAGTAGAGAAATTCACTTTTTTGGCCTGGTAGCTCCAAATTTGTCCTCTTTTGGCAATAATGAGGTACTGAGAGAGGGAGGAGGAAAAGAGAAAAAGGCAAAGAAAAGAGAATAAAGACATAGGAAACAAAAGGACAGGAAGAAATCTGGAGGTTAAAAAATGTAAGAGACTAAGGAAAAAAAAAACCTTTCAATTTGATATTAGACTAAGAATTAAGCTCAGTGGAACAAAAATTTCAACCCCTGGTATGTATCAGGCACTGTGTTGGGAGCTAGGAAGATGAAGAGAAAGGGCACGTGGCCACGTTACTGGGCACTCGAGAAAAAAGCCAAGGCTGAAAAGAAATAACATGAAATCCGACATGTATTTTATTGATGATTAGGAGGCTCAAAAAGGGTCAAGTGCTTTTTCTCTGAGCACTTTTGGCATTGAACTCTATTTCAAATAATGTGTTCTCTACTTGACATTAGCTTTTGGATTTTTTCAAAAGATTTCTGAAATTTACTACTTGGTAAGAGGTTGAGGGAGGGGAGGGAAAGATGTGTGTGGTTTGCATCTCAAGAAGTTTCATTCCCAATCCAAACAGATGTTGTCTGGCTAAAACAGCACAGCATAAGACACAACTACTGAATTTGGCATAAAATGTGTAACAATCTGTGTTGATTGAGGCATGTAGAGGTGATAGGGCTGACTTATGACTGGACAGTATTTACAGAACAAATGTGTCGGCTGAAATTGTTCATTTTGCTTCAAGATCATAGCGTTCAGCATCGCTGCGGAGGACGAACTCCACCTTCAGCTCACAATCCCCTCGGCCAGCTTGTGCCTCTGTAGGCTCCTGTTGGTTCTTAATGCCAACATGAAGCTTCCAAGGTGAAAGCAGGATTCAGTTGCTCTACATCTGTCAACCTCAGATTCAGAATAATGAGAGCAAAGGGTATATATTTTATAATACATATTGTAGGTGACAATGTTTAGAGATTCTCTCCCCTCTAGGGAACAGGGAAAGGGGACATTACTAGAACCTCTGCAGTTAAATTTCAGTGTCCTGTGACCCATGACAGTACAAGGTGAATTAATTAATTATACAAGAAATATAGAAAATGAGACTTGGAGAAGAAACTGAGTTTTGGGCCTGATCAATGCTGCTGAAAGACCATGAGCTTGCCACATTTTATTGGGTACATCAAGACTAACAAATGTAACAGGTCACTCAGAGGGCAGCAGTGTTGGTACATCCTAGAGAAATGAGGAATTTATGTTAATTAGGAATTTGTCCATCCCCAGGATGTGTTCAACTGGTACAATCCTGTCCCACAACATCACAGCATCATTGGACCTTAGAGCTCTTAGCTGTGACCAGAGTGGGAAATGGAGTTGTATCGCAACATTTTAGAGTGGGCCTGTAAACAGAAAAGCTAGGCCTAATCATAATTTTGTGAAGTGATGTTTTCCCCAAAATTATATAGAGTTACTTCTGACATTCTCTTACTTTCCTTTCTTCTCGTCCTATTTCTTTTCATCCTGTATCACTTTCTCAAACTTTGGGAATCTCTTTCTTTCCCTGGTCACCACTCTTTTCTCCTTCCCCCTTCTTCAGCTTCTTTGCTGTATGCTAGTGAGAGGCTTGGCAATTTCTGTTCTCTCTAAGCCTAAGGCAGTGGTTCTCCAAACTTTTCATGAGAAACCCATGGAAAGCTTATATGGAATTCAGGCAAGCAGACACTACCATTTTTATTTCTAATTCATTGTTTCAAATATAGTCTAAGAATTAAGAAAAATACACCTCTCTTCTGAAGGTGGTCCTGATACAAGTGATGTTAGAAAAAAAGAATTGGCAACACTGGCCAAACACACTGAGTATTAACAGAACAATTCAAAAGAGAACTGAAATGGAGCTTTGACTCTGAGTGGACTGCTTTCTTCCCGTCTGTCAGATCCATTTTCACTGACTCCCCTTCTCTTGTTGACCACTTAAAAGATGATGTGCTTCTCTTCTTATTCCATTCCTCTTGTTCTACACACTTACTTAGATTTCTCTCATCAAATCAGGTGGCTGGAAATGGTAAAACACTTCTTTCTAGCTCCAAACTCATAATCCAGGTCCAGACAAACTTGTTTCCATCTGGATGTCTCACACATACCTCAAGCTTAACATGCATGAAACTTCATCCAAAGGATATGGTTCCACGTAAGATAGAGAAGCATAGTCCCTGCTGTCTGTCTTACTCAGTAAAACTCTAATACCTGGGCTCCTATTAGGGGACTCTGCCTAGGAAGTAGGTTGGGAATAAAAACTGAAATTCAAAGGACCACTGCATGGGTGGTGAGTGTTCCGCATTTTTTTCATTGTCCCCCGGTCTGGCTACATGGTAGCTTGAAAGAGGGAGTGGCCATCAGGAATAGCACAAGGAGGAATGCCCAGGAGAGGCTCTTCCGCTCTGCTTCAACAAGGGAAAGGGAACTCTTGGGAGCAGAGCCTCCATGATCTCTCATCTGGCTGCTCTTTAGTGCCCAAGCTGGGCTGGTGTCTCCTCATCATTTCATGATTTGCCTTTATTTCCTAGTGATGTGTTTTGAAGGATAGATGTTCATTTTGGCCAAGTCCAATATGTCTTTTATATTTATTTAAATATTACCATTTTACATACTCACTTTGTCTTCTAGGAGCACTCCATTGAGTGTCATCTTTCTTCAGTCTAAAGAATTTCAACCTGGAGAACCTTGTAACACTGACAACAAATCCCTCAGCTTTCGTTAATCTAAAGTCTTTTTTTCACTTGCATTTTATACATACATACATATATGTGCAGAGAGAATGAATAAAATTTTAAATTGATGCTTTTATCTGTGATTTCTTTAATGGCACTGTTTCAGGTCTTCCCATCCCAGGTTCTTTTATTTTGAGAAATTACCCATCAGTTTTCTTGCATGCTGTCTTTTCTTTGAGCGTTTCTAATATTTGCTCTTATTCTGGTTCTCAGCAGTTATGATATGGGTGCCTGTGCTTTAAACTGCATGTGCGGTGAATATTTTCTGCTTGGGTTTTGCTAGATGTCATGAGCATATGAGCTGCTGCTCTGGATCAAATTTAGAAAATTATCAGTGAGTATGACCATATTTTTATCTACCTCATTCTCTCCTGCCATTCTTATATGTCTGTTAAACTTCTTAAGACAATAACTCGCAGGTCAATGAGACTTCATTGTAAAATTCGTTCACTTCTGTCCTTCAGTTTAGATCATTTCTATTGCTTTGTGTAGTCACTGCTCCCTGCTATGTCATAGGAAGTATATTTTTTCATTTAGTTTTAAGAATTAGTCTTTACATGATAGGATTCTATTTGCTTTTGTTACAGTTTACATCACTTCTCAACTCTCTACCTTTCCACCCAATATACACACGCTTTCATGTCTATTTCAACATCTAGTTTGTTTTCTCTTGTCACATTTTTCTGCATTTTTGCAAGTTTAATAAATATTTTGTAATAGATATTTTGGATGACAGCTTATAGAGATTTTGAATTCTATTATCTTCCTCTGAAAAATAATGACTTTTATTTTCGAAGGAAGTTCAATTATTAACAGAGAAAGTCAAGTTTTGAAGACTTGATTTTTGAGCCTTGGTAAGTTGGTTCTACTTCTTCTTTTCAACCAGAATAAGATAAATCTCTTAGTCCTGAGTTATAAGACATAGCTTTTGGGTTTTAATTTTAAAAGCTTAAATAATTTTTCAAGTCTGTTTATTTGGCAAGACTTGAATCCCAAATTCTGTGTATCTGTAAGAGACAGCTGTTGAAGTCTTTGGTCAGCAAATTCCAGATTTTCACACACACACCCAGATTTGCTACGTTTTGCATGTGATTGATCCCAGCTATTACTGAGATTTAGTCTTTGGTGCAGCAGTGTTGGGAGGTGGGACAAAGTGGGAGATACTGGGGTCATGGGGGGTGTTTAAATCATGGAGATGGAGCCCTCATGAATGAATAAATGCCTTTCTCCCTAGAGAAAGTGTTAGCTATCATGATAATTCTCTTTATGCATACACACTCACCCTCCTGCTTTTCTGCCATGCATGGAAGAACATAGGCTGTGACCTAAGTCATGCAGATGCTGTCAGTCTTAAAATTTTGTAGCCTGCAAAACCGTGAATCCAAATTAACCTCTTTTCTTTATAAATGTCCAAGTTTAGGTAGCATGTTGTTATTGCTTTTATTAGATGTCCCCCACAAAGCCCCATAGATGGCTATTTCAGAGGTGGCTAGACCTGGAGTATCTGACACTGGAATTGATTTATGGTGCAATGCTAGGCTGAAAGCTACTGGGGTGAAAGATGTGGGTGCTAACCTCCCTGAGGAGGCTGCATAAAATATAGAGGGAGAAAGACACTGGGAAGGTCTCTTGCTTTCTTTGCAGCCTTCTGCCCTCTGTGAACTGTTTCTCTTCTGTGACACCTGTCTGTCATCCACTCTGCCTCAGAGCCAGCTGATTAGAGACGGAAACTTCTACAAACTGTGAGCGAAATAAACCTTTCCCCTTTAACTTTGTGTATTAGGTAGTTTTTCTCAGCAATGAGAGACAAGTACCTAAGACAATACTATAGCAACAAAGAATGGATCGAGATAAACTTCTTGGGTTTCATCTTATGCAAATCAACTAAAGATTTCAGAGGAATTTCTACACAGATTTTGGGCCTAGGTCAATTTTAGACCCTTTTGAAAGCCCAGACTTCATGCTGTGGTTGTTCAGTCCCATAAAATGCCACTTTCTGCTTCAGCAGTATGACCCACACTCTAATGTACGGGGAAGTAAGTAAGTTAAGAGGGAAAAAAAATCATATAAATGTGTATCTAACCTGCTAAAATTCAAATCACTGCCACTGTCTGCTTGCATTTTGTTTCCATGGTTTACAATGTTATTGACAAAAAGTATTCAAATACACAACTCTGTCTTATTCTCTCTCTTTTTAAAAATAATCAGTATGGTTTTTTTTATTGTGTTCTGAATGATTCCATATATATCTTTAAGGAAGCAAATTTCTTTCTAGGTTTATTTCAGTGACTCATCTGTCAGTTGAGTTTTTAATTTCAATGACTATTTTCTATTTCTAGAAATTTCTTTTCACACACACAAACACACACACTGAACTTATTCTTTTCTTGTGTTTTTAATTCTTTTTTTTTTTTTTTTGAGACCCTGGTCATTTTAACAATATTGATTTTATAACTTTGTTTTGGGAATTGTATTTCCTGTATATCCTGGAGGATCAAATCAAGTTATATATTCAGCCAACTGATTTCTTCTCATAGTATTTTATGTCACTGTGTGCTTGAGTGTTTGACCTAGCTTTGGATTTTGAGTTTATCTGCAGCTGATTTCTATCTGTGGAAATGATCTGTGATCCTTGCTGAAGGATATAGCCCTCCAGAGAGGGTATGCTTTGAATTGCCAAATCTATCAGCTCACGGGCTCACTACCCTAGGGACATATCTCACTCTTGAGAGAGGTTAGTAGATGTTTTTCCAAGGGAGGGGATCTGCTCTCTTTATTGCTCTGCTGTGGGACATAGAAACTTTCTTCATAAGTTTGTTTATAATCAAGTGAGGGTTTTAAACAGAGACATCAAATTGGTGGCTTACAGAATGGTTTTTTTTTTTTTTAAATTCAGATAGCTGACATAAAAATCTAAATTTCTTTCTTTTCTTGAACATTATGAAGATTGGGTACTGCAGAACTGAATATTTCTGCTTAGCACTTTCATGTGGCAGGGGTAAAGCAGAATCAAAATGGTAGCATCCCTCCTTGAAGTGAAATAAGTGCTCCAGAGCTTGCTACAGTCACCATAAGACACCGCAGACTTCCACTGACCTGTTTCGCTTTCCTGGCTGCTGAAAGCATTAGCATTTGCAACTGCTGGGCTAAGTGGATTTTATCAGACTTTAAGGTGTGGCAACCAAACAGATAATTTTTTCACTCCAGATACCACTTTTTAAATTCACCCACATAGTCGGTTCTTTGAGGTGTAATCTTCTTGTTACTTAGAATAATGAGAAAAGCAAATGGTGCTCCCTTGGAGGAGTAAAGCAAGATCACACAATCCTGGGAAAAGAGAGAACTTTAGTCTCTGCCACCTTCATCTTTCTATGGATATGCCTTCACTTTTCTAAACTCTTCCTTCTATGTTAACCAATATCTTCCTTGATTTCATTGGAAGCAGCATGATAAAGTATGCAGAATGCAGTAGACATCAAAGACCTGTGTTCTATTTCCAAGTCTTTTATTAGTTGAATTTATCAGTCCCAGAAGGACTGAGTGACAAAGCCAGACTTTGTTTCCATTGCAGACTTCACGTGACTCCCACTATTGCTTCTTTATTTCCATCTAACAGTATGAGATTGGAGGTGAGGCCAGTTTGATAAAGCTAGTCAACTTCTTCCAAGGGTACAATTACATTTTATAAAATTTAAAAGGTAGGAAAACTAACTAGGTAGCCATTGTCCCTTAGGAAGAATAATATTAAGGTTTAAAAACAAAAACAACCTTTTTATCAGAGAAGAACATATTTATCTCTGCCCATGTACCAGCTCTTAACATTTAAGATAAAATCTCCCAATTTTGCAAATGTTTTAAACTAATTTCTTTTAATCAGAATCCTGTGAAGGCAAAACAAAACATTCTTCTGGAGTCAATCTGAACCACTAATTTAAAAAAGGAATCTTAGATAATGAGAAGGGCTACATTTGATTTATGTGTTTAATAAGTTAGATTTATTAAACCTCAAAATATAGCACTTAGTTTTATATCTTTTTGCATTCTCCAATGATTTCATATATAAATCTCTAGCCTCTTGTTAGTCCCAGTGGAATCTCCTTCGATTTGTTCACTCATTGTTATTTTCTCCTGATGGCTTAGCAGGGTGTGAGATGAAGAACACAGCCTTAGTTCAGCTGATGTTTTCATGGAATCGTAGCTCTAGAAGTACTTCAAGAGCTTCTAGGCCTGAGATGACAAATTACGTGGCATTCTGAACCCATGTGAGAGAGGTTGCCTGGCATAGTTTCTGAAGTTGCTGCCCTTAGATCCCACATTGTGGTAGATTAAGATTCAGACTCTCCCCAAGTCCTGTTTGTGAGGAACAAGTAGTATTTCCAAACATATACTCCATGAACCACTTGTTTTATGGGCTATCCTTAAGTATTCAATAAATAGCTTCCAAACTCTTTATTGGAAATTCATAGTTTATGATCTGGTCTCTAGCTTAAGCAGAAAGAAATAACAACAGCAATAATTATAGTAAGTAACCACTAGTTAATAGTATAATGATAATAGTTTATTGTTTATTAATGCCATCAATAAACAATATTACTATTAATGATGATCATATTTTAATTACTGTTCACTGGGAGTTAAGACATATAGCCAAGAACAATGCAGCCAAGGTCAACAACAGTCAGAAAACAATGTTCAGACACACTATGTGAGTGTCTTCAGAAGAGACATCATTGCTACTGCCATTCCATGCCATGCAGCAACCTTTGTATTTAAGAATGGATACTGGCCACTCCACCACAGCTCCCTTGGGAAAACTAGATACAAGCAGCACTGTGCTTATCAAGGCATGCAGTCTCAACCATGTTTCTGACTTCTTCCTGTAGGCCTTACCAATTCATTGCATCTAGGTGGTATGTCTGCACCCCACCCCCACCAGGGCAGTAGTGGCAAACCTATAGAAGGAATGCTGCAGCAGGCTGTTTGTACGACTGAAAGCAATAAAAAGTTCTCCATCACTGCTAGGGAATCCTAGAAGATGACAACATTTTTTTCTATTTTTAGAAAATAGAAGCATGCTTCTAATCTACCACTTAATCAAATCAGTTTAACCTAAATAGCATCTATATTGAAGGAAATTTCAGAACTTAAAAAATGATAACTCTTATGTTTTGGATCTAAATTATTCCCCAAAGGCCATATGCTAAAGAGTTAGTTGTCACCTTCTGGGCTTTTAAAGTTGATTGCATCATAAGAGTTCAATTGTCATCAGTGGATTAATCTGTGATAGTCATACTTTGATGGCATTATTGAGATATGATGGAGACAGGAGGTGGGGCCTAGTTGGAGGAAGTGGATCCAGGGACATGACCTTAGAGACTATATTTTGCCTCTTTTCTCTCTCTCTCTCTCTCTCTCTCTCTCTCTCTCTGTCTGTCTCGATGCCATGAAGTTAGCAGCTCTACTCTGTCATGATGCTCATCCTCACCATGAGTCCAGAAGCAGAGGAGCCCACTGAAACCTGTGAAATTACGAGCTGAGATAAATCTTCATTCCCTTACATGATTCTCCTTAGGTATCTTGTCGCAATGACTGAAAAGTGAACACACTGATATTTTGAACACACTGTGTGAACACACTGACTTTTCAAAGAGGATCTTAACTGTTTTACTGTGACACATTCTAACCTCCCAGAACTGCTATGTCCTGTTGAACACAATTGAGACATGGCCACATTTAACTGTTGCTCCATGAACTTCAAGATAGTAGTAACAAACCTCTTTCTGTGAAAGTATAAGGCTTTGGTGGATTTGAAAAGAAAGCTAGCAAAAGCACTCTGCAGTCAGTCTTCAGTATGGCAGACTTGCATGTGCAACCATGGTGGGACCCTGAGCAGATCTGGACTGTCCAGACGACACAATCCAGTTATGTGGCTATGGGCAAGAATAGCTCTGTCTGCATCATTCTTGGGCAGCTGCCCACCACAGATCACAGCTCTGTGCAGATCAGCAAATTGAACCCGCCAAATGTATTTCATCAAGGACTTTTTATTTAAAGCTTGAGTTTATCGCATTCCTGAATGTGAAGGGTCATTTTCTTTTCTAATGACTCACTTATTGAGAGCAAACATCAGTGTGCAGATTGCTGAAAAAAAGCATTTACTAGTAATTTGCAACACATTATCATGTCAGGATCAGATTACAGCTAAGAACCCCTCATAAAACAAGCTTTAACATTTACTACATTTCTGAAGAAATATGTGTTTTTTGCCTCTGTGAGGCTGTAGTCACGGACGTCTATGGGCTTAGGTCTGAGAAGGACCCCATTCCAACTCTACTTGGCTCCTGAGATGAAATAAACTTGGTCCAGGAAAGTAGAGTCAGCAGTGGTCCCAGCCTAACAGGGTTTCTGCAGAAATGAGACAAAACACAAGGCAGACAGAGGGGGAGAAGCATCTGGCTGATGTCATGGATATGAAATCTGTGAGTGGGCAGGAGCACTAGCTGTCTGGAGTGGCAGACAATGGGCAGGGGTCAGTGTGGCAGTGTCGCGCCTTCCTCTTTCCACTCCAGTTGCACTTCTCTGCCTTTTAGGTTTCCACTTCTCCCATTCACAGCCGGTACTCAAAAACTGGCTTTCTTTAAATGAGTCCCCACTCCACTCATCTGTTTATCTATTTTGCTCAATCAGTCCAATTGAGTTACTTTGCTCTCATCCAAACTAGAGCATGCTATAGTTTGTATCTTAAATATCCCCTCAGTGGGTTAGATGCAATCTCCAAAGTGGCACTGTTGGGAAGTAGTGATAAGTTTAAAGTTCAGTCCCAGTGAGAGGCTTTTAAATCATGAAGGGAATGCCCTTGAAGGAATTAATGGGACAAACCCACCACCACCACTGTCCTATCCTACTCCTGTGTCTCCTTGCTGTTTTGTTCCCTGGCCAGGAGGTGAATAGCCTTTTTCTACCATGTGTTTCTGCTATAACGTGCTGCCTCCACACAGGTCCCAAAGTACAAGGCCAGCCATCAGTCATGGACTAGGACCTCCAAAATGATGACCCAGTTTCATGTGGCCTTCTCTCTGATTATTCCTGGCACTTTTATAGTGACAGAAAGCTATAAAAGAGCATTTCTGTGATCATTCTTTTTCTAAATCAAATAAGAAACTATCTATAAACTAACAGCTCTCACACTCTTGGACCTAAGAACCCTATACGTTCTTAACAACTATTGGGAACCTCAAAGAGCTCAGTTTATGAGTTCAACCCCAATTAATATTTGCCATATTGGATATAAGGCACTTTGGGAGTTAACTAGAATTCAGAAAGGAATATTTAAAGCACAAGATAAACAAATGCATTTTAGTACTTTGGCTCAAATATGATCTGCTCTCACTGAAGCTCATTTGAGGATTGGTCTCACAATTCAGAAGTGCTGGGAGGTAAAGCCTAGTGGGAAGTGTTTAGGTCATGAAAGTGGAGGCCTTTTGAATGTTTGTATTAGCACCTGCACAAGCGATCCATTTCCTTTGCAGGATTGGATTAGTTACTGCAACAGTAGGTTGTCATTAAGGCAACTCCACTTCTCCTGTTCTGCATTTTCTGTGCAGTCTCACCTGCCCTTGTATTTTCCATTATAGTTGAAGTACTGTGAAGCCCTCACCAGATGAACATCCCAGCCTCCAGAATCGTGAGCTAAAGTCAGCCTCTTCCTTTATATATCACCCAGTCTCAGATATCCTATTATAGCTTCAGAACACATACTAAGACAAGTAGCTACTCGAGTAATATCCTCACACATCCTTTTGTGTCTAGAAAACATAAGTGTAAATCAGTAAGAGAACAAAAATGAAAAAGCAAATGTCTTAAAAACATTTTTGAAAGGGTGGGGGATTTAGCTCAGTGGTTCCAGCACCTTCCTTGAAAGTGCGAGGGCCTGGGTTCAGTCCCCAGTAATGACATACAACAATGCTGGGCATGGAGACTCACGCCCACCACTTGTAAGAACCACATACCACAGTGCCAGGCGTGGAGGCTCACGCATATAATCCCAGCATTCAGGAGGCAGGAGCAAGAGGATTTCTGTGAGTTTGAGGCTGAGCTCAGGGCCAGCCTGAACTACAAAAAGTGAGGCCCTGTCTCAAAGAAAAAAAAATTTTTTTAAATAATTTTGATCTTTTAGTCTTCCAAGAAAGACTCAGGGATGCCAAGGTACACAGATACTTTGCAGAGTGCTGCTAGGAGCAAATGCAGAGTATTCCTGCTGTGACCCCTCGTTTTGCATGTCACAGTTTTTCCTAAATGTATGCTTGATCCTAACACCTGTGTTCACAAAGTCATTTCTATAGCTACAGGATGTATTATAATCTAAGCATGGCAAACAAGTACCATGATCCGGGCCATGCCTAGACAGACATGGCCCCGCTAAAATCCTTCCTTAACCAGAAGGATTCACTCTTGACATCTCAACTCAAAAAACTAGGAAATTGTGAGATTTTTGCACATACATCTTGCCTTAGATAAAATAGAATAAATAAAATGTAAGTAATACTAAATTGTACATTTTAAAGGTGAAAATAAATGTCTTGTACTTTATGAAATTTGATGCTCAGAGTCATTTACTTATTTTGAGAGACATAAATACCCTTTAACATGTAGTGAGTCTTTAGTATCTTAGTATTTTTCTCTCCCTTTAAAAGTCCTCCCATGAGCTTCTTATATATCCAGACATCCCCTTCCATCACAAATCCCTTGGGGATATAAACCATCCATAAACCATTTTTCATTAGTCTTTGTAATTAGACATTAGTACCAGGACTGGCATGTCTCCTGAGACATGGCAGACTCTAAAAATGTTCAGTAATAAATGACTCATGGAAATCAGATGCTGGATGTACACTGTCTTATTGCCAGAGTAATCATTTTTCCCAACTCTGTTCCATTCTCGAGCCCAGCTCTTCCTCTAGAATCCAAGATTCTGTTACTGGCACTGTGATTCTCTCACATAGCCATTCAACATTTCAGTCATCTATAAATCCTTTCTCACTGTCAGCCCCTTATCCAGCCAGCTATTTAGACCTCTTCATTTTATGTCTGTAATATCTCTTGTCTATTTTCCCATTTTTAACATTCCTAACCCCAACTTTAACTTACTTCTTCTTTATCTCATACTTGACCATTGACATAGTTTCTTCATCTTTTAACAGGAGTAGCTCCAATGCCCAGAGAGTGAACTTCTTAAAAATAATACATCAGTTATATACCATACTTCTGGTCTGTTTGTGGGACACAAAAATAACTTAGTCAGATTCTTTACCTTTTCTCTATCTTCCTCTATCAATTACTGAATGTAGTAGATGCAGCTGATGCCCAGGCTGACAGTCAATAGTATCTGCCACAGATAGGCTTCAGGAAGGTAAAATAGAAAGGAGAAAGGTCACCATGAATTCAACACAATGCTGGAAATGTAGTGGCGGGCTGAGTTGAGATCTCCAACATGTGTTCCAGGAACATTCTGTAGTTGCCTCGTCTCCTTTGGTTTCTTGCATACTCTCCCAAGGCTAGTTTCTGCCTTCCCGAAGGAAAACATATGGAGACATCACTAGTCTCCCCCCCTTCCGACCCGCAGGCTCAAATGTAACCACTCCTGCCAGAAAAGGGATTACAGATTCACCCCTCTCCACTTTTACTAGGCTGGCAACCTCAGCCGTAAAGTCTCTTCGCAAAGCTGTAAGCTCTCTCTTCAGTCCACACAGGGACGCAACCCCTGGGTTTTGCCAGGCACATGCATTTCTGTGCCTCCTGGATGAAGAGAATTTCCAAATGTGCTCTGGACCTGCCATGAGATGTTAATTAAACACCCAGCTGGGTTTGGGGAGCAGCTTTGTTTTTTAGTTTATTGATGTACTGTGCTAGATGAAGATATATTTCTGGTGCCATCGTGAATTCATTTCAAGACATATTAAAGAAGGATTTTTCATAACCTTTTCTTAGGAATATTAGTCCTTGGAGATCAGGTGCTTTTCACAGCTCCCAAGAGGCCCATAAGGAGTGTTGGAAAATAACTGAGCATCTTGCATGAAACTCAAACTTGCTAGACTATCTTGCATCTGCCTTAACTGAATGCAGTGATTGGCTCTCCTGGGGTGATCACTACAAACGTCTTGGCTCACTTGGGTTCATCTCTAGGGAAAAAGAACAATGAGAGTCTTCAAGAACATTACTCTAAAACAAAGATAGTGTGCTTCTGGTATTTAAGGCATGACTCCCTCAGGAGCAATGTTCAATTGCATTTTCCGTCAGGCACCAACATCAGCTCTTCCTGGAATCACACACCAAGAGATTAAGTAGCCACTACACCATATTCTTCAAGTTCCCCCACAAAATGTGAGTAGAAATATATGCCCCACTTCTAGGCTGGCCTGTGACATCTTCCTACAGATTCTTCCAGTCCCTCCTTCTGTGTGTGTGAAAAATTTTTTTGAAAAAATAATATCAAGGACAATAAAAGTATGAGGACAAGAAAAGCAATCTGCAGCATATAATAGAAGGAGCCTTTGGTTCTGTGGCCCTGTGACTCCAGTGCCTCACACAGAACATACAATGGTCAAGCTGTTTTCTTTCGTAGAGTGAAAACAAAGTGAAACTGTGCTATATTTTTAATGCTTTCTTTTAGATTTTTTGAGTCAGAGTCTCGCTTTGAGTCTGGTCTTGAACTCAGCCTTGAACTCGGGAATCCTCCTGCCTCTGCCTCCAGAGGCTGGAATTACAAGCATGAGCTACCACACCCAGCACTGTGGTATGTGGTACTGATTGCTGGTGAGCATGAGTCTCATGCCCAGCACTTAATCCTACATTTTAAGAAGCTGAGAAGTGAAAATAAAGGAAGAACTATTATTTCTTGAGAAGAATATGCCATCAAAGGCTCTGGGCTTGTTAGGTGTGGAAGCAAGATGCAGGAAAACCCAATCACACAAGAATGATAAATGATACTGGTTTAGACCTCTAACAATTCCTTAGTGCACGGCATGTAGGCAAGGAGATTTGCTCCATGTTGTTTACTTGGGTCACCGTTGAAGGCAGAAGTACAGGAAAGAACATGAGAAAGCAAGTCTATGTCTCTGTGGACACTGTCCACCCGGACACCCACTGGGAATGTCGGGCAGCCATTTCACTAGCTGAGCCTGTATTTCCAACCATAAACTCAGAGGAGAGCCTAGTTTCTCTCACAGGTCAGACTAGCTATGAAGACATCTGAAAGCTAGTAAAGTTTATTTTCCTTTGTATATCTGTAAATAAATGGCTTACATTTTGGAAAACACACATCTGGAGTATTGTTGTATTGCCTAAAGAGAGAGATTGTCACAACATAAGAGGATCTAGAGTGCTATCTTCAGCCTGTCAAGTGACCTTATGGCTTCTGAGATCACACACACACACACACACACCCGTGTTCGCGCATGTGCCTCACGAGGGCACATTAACCTGTTTATTCCCTAGTTGGAGCCCTGCAAATATGCATGCTAAAATGAGCTCTGAATATGACCCTTCTAGGGTTCTTGGGATAATTTTGCTGCTGCAAGCCCTGGTAGCCTCTGTCAGTGCCATTCTACAGAAAGGCACAGTGCAAGCATCCTCTATTAACTTAGTCCTTTCTTTAAGAAAATTGAATTTGATATATTAGATAAATAAGGTCACAAAAAGCTTCATTATAGGATTGTTGAAAGAAAACTCCATGATATATGTAAATTAGGTGTTGGTCCATTGTATGTGTGTGTATATATGTAGAAAATTTTCAGGAATGCAATTGTGTTCTTCAGAAAAGTGCATTTTTGAGTTACATGCCTAGTTAACCCTTAATTGGCAATCACTGTTGATCTTATTACAAAGCATTTTATAATATAGAACAACAACAAAAAGTTAAATAACCAGAAGACATCATTACTTCAGAATTATAGAATGCTAAATGTGAAAAGGACCTTGGAAATAATTTTTGGTCTAATTCTTAATATTACAATGGAGTAAACTAAAACCCAGAGAACTCCATTACTGGCCACTTGTACTATTTGGAATACATTGCCTGTATAGTCCTCATAGTATTTAAACACTGCTCAAGTACACTGAAACAGCTCAGAACTAAACAACAAATATTTTTACAAGAGTTGGTTTTCCAAAGTCATCTATTCACATGACTGTTTGTATATCTATTACCATTAACATCACTTTATTTTGTTTAAAATATTTTTTAAAAAGATAGGGGCCGGGGATTTAGATCAGTGGTTCTGGTGCCTGTCTTGCAAGCGCAAGGACCCAGGTTCGATCCCAGGTAACCACATACAATACTAGGTGTGGAGACTCACACCCAGCAGCAACCAGTACCCACATACCACAGTGCTGGGCATGGTGGCTCACGCCTGTAATCCCAGCAGTCAGGAGGCAGAGGCAGGAGGACTGCTGTGATGTGAGTTTGAGGCTCACCTCAGGGCCAGCCTGAACCACAAAGTGAGAACCTATCTCAAAAAACCTAAAAAATTTTTAAAAAGATAAAAGCTGATTGTAGAAAAAGTAGGAGTTGTGTGGGAGAAAAGTTTATTTTTTTTTCTTTCAAGACATTTTCATAGTCTTTTCATGGCACAGTTTGGACTTCGAGGTACTCGCTTGGACTCACAAGGATCTCACGGAACCAGAGTGAAGCTCTAAGTTTCAGGAGACCCCTGCTACTTTTTTTTGGTTATCTTTCAGGCATTCACCATGGAGTTCAACCATCATCCTTGTTCAGAGACAATTCTGAGCCATTATTAGTCTCTCCCACAGAATAATTGAGAGGAAGCATTTTTGAGGGGCTTAGGAAGTTAGCCAAGTAATAGTGGTTAGGCTGAGAGTGAGGATTGGTCTGAGGCTTGTCACCTGGTGTAGGAAGAGAACTCTGACCCTGGCTGCTGGCCTAATCATATCCATACAATCATCGTCATCACTTTACATATGAGATAGTAGAAGCTCAAGAATCTTCCTATACAGTTATTATAGATGCTGACTCTAAGTTCTGTTGTACTCTGAAAGAAACAGTCAGTACTCACAAGAAAAAAAAATCCCTTGTGTAAGTAGAAAAAAAAGTCAGTATATTGTTAATTGACCTGACTCAATTTTCTCAGTCTATGCTCAAGGAAAATAAGAAGATGGAAAGAGAGGGGCCACAACTTTCTCTCTGTCTCATTGCACTGGTGATTATGGACAATGGCTTATGAGTAGAGGACAGAATGAGAGAAAGAAGGGAAGTGAAGACACAAAGGATGAGTCAAGAGAGATTTAGTTCTGAGATTTCAGTGCTAAAATGCATCATTCAGGGACTCCACATGTGGTTCCATGAATTACATTTATTAAATCAACATGAAAATGCCATCAGGATTTAAGATTGTTACACAGATGCGTATCTGGGCTCTGCTGGACTCTTCACTGAGCAGAATGCAGGCTTGACAGGCTTTGGCACACCAAAGAGCACTGACCCTCCCCCAGTCACACACCCAACATTTGCTGTCAGCTTCTTGTCCAACTTGACACCCCCACAGGAAATGACTATGTGTGGTTCAGGAATGTGGGTCCTGAGACCTGGGCCTTCCCTGGCCAAAAGTAGATAAGAGAAGCTGTCTCCAGGAACACCCAGAGGATAGTTGGGACAGGTTAGAGCAGCACATGCATGTTTGTGCTGGGGACTGTGTGTGCTTTCTCTGGGCCACTTTAGGGATATCTACAACCCTTGTTACTTGGGGAATATCGTGAGGCACAACAGTCTGAAGATGTCCAAAAATACCATCACCCTCACTGAGAGCCCACCTGCAGAGGTCAAGAGAAGTTTTGTGGAGTCTAAAAAAGTACATGATTGGAGGTCTATCTTTAAGAAAAAAGGCACCAAATTATTTTTATTTTCAAATGAGAACAAAACAATAGCATAAAGGCAATTTTAAAGACCTAATGAATATCAAAAAATGCAGAATCGCACTTTATTGGCCTGATGTTCTTAATATTTCCCACATTTTGTTGGCTACTCTTTAATCACCTTTTCGTATGACAAAAATATTGTAATACCATTTTCTACATAGAGAAAGATGTCTCTTTCTTTCACAATGGGTTTAAAAATTTACAACTTCTTAGCAATGTTTTATATGTTTAGAGACTGTTTCAAATTTTGGGAAACCTCTATCACATTTTTTGCAAGTGAGCTGTACAGTTTAAGGACATTTCAAGTTTTGGGGGGTAGTGATTTATCCTAAATAATATAAAGAATTGATAGCAGTAATTAATCAGTGTATCATATATGCTACTGTAATGGCAAATATGAGTTTTCTGTTTTCTATATGTATATCGATATTTTCTGCACATCAGCAGAAACATCTCTTCAATGTGTTCATGTCATTCACTCTCTTTCATTAATTGAATCATCGAGTAATTCAAGAGTATATTTATTACTTCTCTTCATAATGCCGATCTATAAAATCTTTCTGCTCAATAACTATAGAGAGAAGTGTCTGTGAGTCATAAATCCAAAACAAATGGGTACTCAGTACAACTTCTTTTTAGCTGCTCTCCAAAATGTCCATCTCCATATTGCTACCACTCAACACAGAGAGAGAGGACAGAGTAGAAAGAGCCATAGGAGGTAGTTTTTGTTTCTTTGACCTGTTCCTTCCTCTTTGTCCCATTACGCTTCTTTATCTTTGAAAAGGAATTGAGTTTGTTATATTTAACTGGAATTTGTGAATGATGCTTGATTAATTGGTTTGCTTTATCTCAGTCAGTTGTTTATGAAGTGTATTTAATTGATTATGTCCTTTGGGCTTAATTCATTGACACCTTCTACAGAAGAATTATTTCAGCAACCAATTTAAGTCAGCCCCTCCGTCTCTACTTACTCTGTTCACGTTGCTAAAGTTTTTATTTGTTTGTTTGTGTTTTTTTTTTTTTTTTGACAAGATCTCACTTTGTAGTTCGAACTGGCTCTGAACTCACTGTGTAGCCCAGGCCAGCCTTGAACTCACAGCAATCTTCCTGCCTCTGCCTCCCAAGTGCTGGGAATACAGGTGTGAGCTGCCACGCCCGGCCTAAAGTTTTTGAAATAATTAAAAGTATTGGAAACCATCTAGTAGACTTGTACACTAATTTATTGTTTATACACTTCTACTTACTTCATATTTGCCACTGTGTAGCAGCTTCTCCAGACTGCCTAGCACAATGCAATTCTTAGAGATGGGTGAATATATCATACCCCTAGGACCTTGTAGTGTGAGCTGGAGACTTTTGGAAGCTTTATAGAGATTACTCTATTTAGCATGAAGTGATTGATAATAATGTTGGAATTACGAGCCTAATGATATCTGAGTGTTACATAAATCTTAGCAGGTCATCAGAGCAGGATTATGTTCTGTTTTACAAAGAAAATGCTCAAGAATCAACTTGTCCAAAGCCACATAGTTTAATTGGAACAAAACTGGGTCTAGCATTCAGGGCTCTGACCCTCACTGGCCAGGAAGCTGCTGGGATCTGGTTGAAAGGGTCAGGAGTTTTCATAGGAAGGTGATTGCTGACTTGCTACTTCTACTTTAGCTTTGAGCAGCAAAATATTAGCAGTCATGGTGGCTTTGTGTTCTAAAACACAAGGTCAAGCAGTTTTTACATGCCCTTGTCCAACTTCACAACAACCCTCCATGTGGACACTATTTCTGTTTAACTAAAGCCAAAACAATTAAATTATGGAGAGTCCCAATAGGTAAAAATTCAAACTCCAAACTCAGTTTTACCCTAAATGACTCTCACAAACTCTTTTGTGATTAAAAGTCTATATTTGAAAACTAACTAACTACATTTGAAAATTAAGTATGTAATTATTGTACATGGCAAAATCTAAAAATAAGATTATATATAAAACCATGTGTCATTGCAATAAAATTATTTGATGATAGTTGAACAGACATGGAAATCTCCATCTTATTAAAAATTGAGAATTCTGTTACTCATGGGCTGACTTCCAAAATTACATAAGATGGCCCTACAGTCTGTAGTCCCTGTTTTGTTCTGGGAATTACCATAATTAACTATAGGAAATCTGTAAGTGTTCTCTTAGAGAAAAGGACCTTGAAAAATGAGCTTCTGGTCATGATTTGTACATGTTTTGAACAGAACAGGTCCTCCTGAATGTCAATGACCATAGCTCCAAGGAGAATGAGGAAGAAGAATCATCCCAAACTTGTGTCTGTGCTGCTGCAGTCCCCCACTGCAGCTCAGTATCTTTCTCATTTGCTCAGCAAACAAATGTAACTTGACCAGAGGAAAAAAGTAGAAATGTAGGATCTAACTTTTATTTTCTTTGTTCTAGCAAGTTCTGTTCCTCCAGAGAAGAAATAGAAGAGATAGGCTGAAATTAGGCTGGTAAAGACATTGTATCCCTAGGAATACAACAGTTGTCCAGTTTTTGTTGAGTATGTTTCAACTCAAACTTTACTTAAGACTATTAAAATATTAAAATTCTCCACTTTGAAGCCTTCAAAGTTGCACATTTTTGTGTTTCTAGTAAGCCCATTAACAAAGAGCAAATGATATTTATGTATCTAAATACTCTCATGGGCATCAAAAGTTGTTAATTCACATTGAAATTCTTTTTAAAACAAGCTACAAATTGAAATTAGATACATACACTGGAAATTGAAGAAGATTAGTGTGATTATTATTACCAGTCTTTATTCACTTGTTTTTCTGTCCTTATAGTTACAAAGCCACTGTGAATAGGTAGAGCACCATGGTTAGTCAGTTAATGTGTCACTTTATGTCTCAGCAGATACTTTTGGCCTAAAAATTTTGAGAACTGGGCTTTCAGGAAAAGTTATATAATTGTCAGTTAGTTTACTATGCTTTATCAGCATCTGCGTTCCATTTTTTTCACAGCATACTAGTCAGATTACCAGCTCTACTTGGGAGTTGTCATGTGAGCCATTCTGGTCAGTGTGATGTAAGAGAAAGTACGTGTGCCACTTCCAGGCCTGTTGTGTTCAGTCCTTGCTCTTCCACTATGCTGTGGTGGAACGCTGCGAGCTATGCAGACCTCGATAAAGACAGAGACACTAGAAGGAAGAACACTGGGTCTGTGAAGATCATAGTGTGCAGATTCCCATGTACAAGTCCCACTGACTTGCCCTGAGTTGTGTTGTAAGCAAGACATAAAATTTATTATGTTCAGCTTCTCCAAAATTTGGAGTTGTTTTAACATTAACACAATTCCAGGTACAAAAATAATATAAAGAGATACACTACATATTTTGAAGCTGACTTGACACCCAAGCAGTTGGGAGAGAATGTAATGTCTGAAAGAATGTGGAGCATGTTTGAGAAGAGTTAGCTGCTCTGGTATATAGGACAGGTACGTGTTCAGAGTGGACCTAGAATCTGAATTCAACCCAAAGGAAGTTGGCATGAGACAGGGTGCTGGATCCATAGTCCCATAAACCAAATACCAGGGCTAAGAATTGCAGCCTGGAGCCCAGCAGAGTGAGATCAGTCACTAGGGCAGTTGTTCAGACAAAGTCCGACTTGAGAGAAATAGAAGCCTTTTTTTTTCAACATGCTCACAAAGTTCTAAGCAGGGGACCCTTATCCTACACTTTAAAGTTTTAATCACTGAACAACATTCACAGAAGTGGTTTTCTTTGTGAGATCTTAAGTTTGTTTTTGTTTTTTTTTTTTAACAAAAATTCATTTTTGAAGTGGGACTGGGAAATGAGAAAAGAGTAGATGTTGGTTTCTTTGTAGAATTTTAACAAAGCATTTTTGTGTTTTGGTTAGGTCTTCATTTCAATAGTAACTGTTTCTCCTCAGGACAAGAAAAGATAAGAGAAAGTTTATGGTAGTTTTTCTCCTCAGATCTTGACATATAACTAAGGGAAATAGAGAGATACAGATTCATTTCCCCATGCAAAGTGCTGAGAGCTCTGATCGTCCCTTGGGTGTCATAATTTTTAATCTCACTTTTGTAAAGTTATGTACTCCTTCCCTCAACACATACTGAGTGCTGCTTCTGTGCCCCTACATCTGCCATCATCTGAGAGGAGCACAATGGAGCTGTAAGAATAGATTCCTGCCCCTTCTCACTTGGAATCTCCTTCACTGCATTTAGCAAATGTAGTTAGTAGGTCACACCTTTTTTTAAGGAAACAATGCTAAATAAGAAAGTTTGAAGTCTTTCACATTAATAGATGAAGAAATAAGCAAGCAAAATAACAGCACATTTCGGAGTGCCAGCATGGCAGGTGGTACACTAACTAGCTCAGGTTCATCTGTCATTCTGTAGACACTATGCCATCTCTTGACAATTGTTTATTCAAATCTCTGGATCTGGATCTTCCTGCTAATATTAATAGAATAAGAAATTAATAAAATCATTAAAAATGGCCTAACCCACATGAAATTATGCATTTAGAATTCATTTGAACCAAGGAGCACATATGTGTGTGTAATAGTGTGTACACTGCAGTTGCAAACCTGATTACAAACTTAACTGAAGAGAAATTATACTATCTTTGTCTACTCACTTGAATTTATAAATTAAGTTATTTTTGGCTACTAGAGCATAACCTGAGCCAAGGCATTCATAATTCCCTAAGAGTTCAAGGCCACCCGGGAACAGGGACAGGCCAATGCAATGCCAGACTCTTCCTGAGGATGTACCTCTTCATCACTTGCTGATGTTGGCTTCCACAGAGAAAGTCTCATCCTGCCTGATTCTCAGCCTTCAGTTCCCCATCACATGTGGAAGACCTCATCCAGCCCAGGGACTATTCATATTGCATCTGCTTCATTTTTTAAGCTTAGAAGAAATATTTGGCTGCTCCCTACTTTCATTGAGTGGAGAAACTCTCAGGCTATGCAATCTCCATCCCAACTTCTAGGCCATGCTAAGACTTGGAGGCAGGACTTTTAATTCTTTTAGTGACTCTATTTTAGTCAGTGTTTGCTAGAGAAACAAATATAAGATGAAATGTACAAACATATAAGAATTTAAAAGATTGTCTTACAATGGCCACACACAGAGTTGGATGTGGGAGAGTGCTGAGGATCTGTCTGTGATCTGGATGGAGACTGAAGGGTTCAGTTGAAGGTCTAGAGCTCACTGTAGTGTCCCACCCAGGAGGCTGATGAGTCTGTGATGAAAGGCTGAAGAGTCTGCACTGGAAGCCAGGTAAAGATGAAGACTGGAGCTTCTCTGAAGAAACAAAAGATCCATCCTTCCTTTCCCCTTTCTACGATCCAGGAGACAAGTGTGTAAGACCTTATGGTGTGGAATGGCTGAGCCAATTTAGCTGAGCTTCTCTTACTCAAATTGACACAATTGACCCATCATCACACATTCCTGACACCTGGGTGCCTAAAACTCTGCTGAATTGTCAGGGTGCTCGTGCCCTCAGGTCACTGCTTCCCAGGAACATTTCTGCCTTTCAGGGTGTTGGAGCCCCCAACACGGAGACTCTATACACCTGTGTGATGTCCCTCCCTGCTCAACCAACCTGCTGTCCAGGGCTTCTTACCCCCTCTCAACCTCTCTTTTTTATCCAAACTGAACCAGCATTATCTCTCTCCTGAAAATCAGGCTCTTTGTTCTAATCTTTGCTGCTCTTTTCTGGGCTTTGGTTTTGGAAACTCAAATGTCATAAGAAGCTCCCATCTGGATTCTTGTATTTAGTTTCACCACTTTGTGTAATTTGCTGGCTCAGTTCTTGATTCTACTTTGGTTCATGTCCCAGGAGACCGGTCAGATTAGTTACTACCTTCTATCAGAGTGATTCTATTAACTATAAAGAATTCTGTCTCCTGGAAATTATAATTTTTTGATACTATAATTCAGATTATAAACTCTAACTTCTTTCACAATTGCATTGCTGTAATACTAGTTGTTTCCATCTTGTTGGAATGGACAAACGAAGAAATTTCAGGTGTGCTGGGTCTTTCATGAAATGGGGTCTGTAAAATGTCCCCTATCAATGGCCTTGTCCGCCTCTTTTGAAGGAGAGTGGTGTTATTAACCTCTCTCATTTGAGGGCAGAAAATTGAAGTTTCCTGCTTATAAACTATCTAGAAAGTATTTCTTTCTTCCACTCTCTAGGGGTCTCTTCCTCTGCAATTACAGCCTGTATTGCATTATCTTCATTCTTTTAATGGCAAAAACAGGCATTTTACATTATCTACATTCTGCATTGCTGAAATATTGCTGTTTAAATATTTGATGTCAATACTTATATGTGTATGCACTACCAAACTGTACACAGAGCTCTGAAGCTAGAGAATGGAATGATTAACTTTTCCCGGAAGAAAAAAAGGACTGGGAAGGGACATTAAAGCCTTCTAGAAGGCAATATTTTGACTGGATTTTAAGAATGAATAGAATTTCACCATAAAGACACTCATTTTGAAGATGACAAATTGAAAAGATCATAAGGTGTATGACAAACAGAGTACAGCATGAACAAAGAAACAGGCACTGAAAAGTTTGTGGAATTAAAAGGAGAAAGGTTGTACATAGTATTCTTGTCAGAACAGAAACGTGTGGCCAATGCTCACATTGGATGTCTTCGTATAAAAAGGAAAAAAAAAAACTTTCAAATGTACTAACAAAATGTAAAAACACTACCAAACTCAGAAACCAAAAAACCAAAAAGTCCTCTTTTGTGCTTAAAAAAAATTATCCTTTACCTGGCATGTGGCACTCATCTGTAGCCCCAGCACTCAGGGGACTGAGGAAGGAGGAGAGTCATGAGTTCGAGGCCAGCCTGGATACATAGTGAGTCTGAGGTCAACTTGGGCAGTGTAACAAGACCCTATCTCAGAAAAAAAAAAGCAAGTAAATAAAAATATAAGCAAACAAGAATGAAACCATAAGATAATAAATCTTTACTCTTTTAAAGAGCTCTATCCTGTGTCAGAACTTCAAGCAGAAAGCACACATTCAGAAATAAAGATCTCTCCTCGTTAAGTATGATTTTAAGTAACTAATTGCTACCTGCATCTCCTATTGTCAAACAAACAGAGTTGCCAACACTCCCCCAAGCTGTCCTCTGATGAAGACCATAAACATTTGAAAGTATAACCACCATTAGGAATGATGATAAGGCTGCATAAAGGAGCCTTTCCTACTTGTCAGACCCCTGCCCATCTTCCCCCCAGGCCAATCACTGTAGTAATGAAGAACAAAATAATGAAGCTGTGTGGGCCTCCAAGAGCATAAGTATTTGATTTGGACAAATACTCCATGTAATTCTTTATATTTCCAAGTCTTTGAATTATGGAGAGAAAGCCCATGGCTCTTAAGGAGGAGAAAGGAAAACTATCAAAGTCCTCTTGGGGTTTGCTATCATCTGATGTTTCAGTGGTTAGTTTCCCACATGCATCTCTAGGCTTTAAACTTCCCAATTTGGACACTATCTAGGAGTAGAGATTAACAAGCAAGGCCCACCCAGAGAGTGATCACCAGCATGCTTGGCAATCGGATTGAGTCTCAATTTGAAATGAATGTTCTCTGAGGTTATTTAAACCTCATAGGAATGGAGATCATGGTCCTGAGAAGATACTGCCTGCAAGAAGACCCTGTTTCTCCAGTTTCAAAGAGAAACATTACATAGGTAATGAGGAGACCAGCACCCTCATGCTGAATCCCAGACCTCTCAGCAAAGAAGCACTTGAGAAATATACATGTGTAAAGGCAGGACAGCTATCTGTAGCTATAGCCGCTTGTACACATTGTCAGTCCTCTGTTCGTCTATTCACCATTTCTACCATGCTGTACCTTTTCCCAGGGTTGCTGATTATGTTAGCAGCCATTCCCCATATTATGTGGCAGTCACCCTTCAGCAGCATGAAGCTGCTGTTTGAACTACGATGTGGAGCACATCCTAAGCACTGATTTTTTCATCTGTGAGTATCCTTTTTCTGCCTGTATCTTTTAAGACCCTGAAACAGATACAAGTGTGTTGCCTTTCTCAGAACTTTATGATGTATGGACCTGTCTACCATGGTAACTTAATAGAAATTAGTAACTCAACACTGACCTCCACTGGCTGATATAGAAATATCTGATCCTTTTCTCTCCAAATGTTGGCCATTTTCTTAGGGTGGGCCTGGAGCTCTCCATTCCTTGCATGGAGACATTAGTGTTGCTCTGTTGGTTGCAAGGCAAAATGAAGACGAGTCAACCTAAGAGGTATATATGCAGTCTTTGGAATGTCCTGATGGAGCATTAAGCTCTGAGACTACAAAACTCGGGAGCACCTTGCAGTGTGCTCTGGTTCTAAACCGCAGCACCATGTGGTGTCATTTTTCTTACAACCGGTTGGAACTCAAGGCTGAATTTAAAGGGATTTGAGAAATCCATGTTGCTCTGTTCCCATGGTGGTGCTATTAATTTGAACTCCACCACCAGCTAATTTATTATGACCTTTTAAATGCCTCAAGCCCTAATCGGTCACTGTAACCCCATTTTAAATTTGCATAATAATCCCACCTACCTACTCAGTTTTTCCTGCAGCCACCTTGACAATGCCTTGGTTGTCTGTCAAGAATTGTCAAAGAAGACCTGCTTGGATCAGTGCCACCAAGGGCAGCTGTGATTCCTCCTTCTAGGGTTAGTCAAGATTTGGAAGCAGCCAGTTTTCTGGAAAGATGCAAAGAAAAGCTGGCAAGAATGAAACAAGTAGCTTGAAACAGGTACAAGTCCGGAGCCTTTCTGGGACATGGTCTGCTGCATCACTGCAGAGTGGCCCTTAGGACTCGGCTCTTGATTTGGATGGAAGCTCAGGCGAGTCCCCTTCCTCAGCAGGGTCTGATAAAGTGAAGGGAGCAGTTGGTGAGGTGCGGGATGATTATAATACCTGCCATTTGGTCCCACTCAGCAGAGCAGATCAGGAAGGGTTAAGCAAAACAACTCCACAGATGTTCCTGACAGTCAGGAAAATTTGTGCTAAGCAAGAAACTCTCCTCTGGCAAGTCTATGTTCCCGCTGCTGGTGTCTGCGTGTGGAAATGGATGTCATCTGTGTCAATAGCTCTCTGGTGAATTTGAAATGGAAGAATATACATTGAAATTGAAATATACACTATACAAGAAATTGAAAAATATACATTGTCATTGTTATTGAAATTGAATGAAACAGATTCAATGGGCATTTTTCAATGTCCTTTAAAATATACTTTTATTTTATCTTATTTTTGAATAGATAGCGCTTGCTCATATACTAAACTTAAAGACACTAAAGAGAGATATGGTAAAAAGTAACTCTCTTATCTCTGTCTCAGAGAAACCAACTCTCCACCAAGCAGATAGCCACTTAATAATTATATAGGGTTTCTTTCAGACATATTTAATATACCTGTAATATAAACTGTGTGTGTGTGTGTGTGTGTGTGTGTGTGTGTGTGTGTGTGAAATTTAGTACATGGTTGGTACCAGACGTTTTGTCCTCATGTATGTCGTATTTTTTTTGTCATCGAATACTACAGTTTAAATAACCTTTTATCTCATATATATAGTGCTCATTCTTCAGTTTATATTGCTTAGCATTCAACTGTATGGTGTGCCATAATTTATTTAACCTGTTTTCTTCTGATAACATTTAGGTAGTTTCCAAGCTTTTAAATTTATAAGTAATAGCCCAATAATTAATTGACATATAAATCATTTCTATAGCAATTTGCAAAATAATCTGTAGGAATGTTTTCTGGAATTGAAATTTCTTTCCTTTTTTTTTTTTTTTTGAGACAGGGTCTCGCTTTGTGGTTCAGGCTGGCCCTGAGCTCAGCCTCCAACTCACATCACAGCAATCCTCCTGCCTCTGCCTCCCGAGTGCTGGGATTACAGGCGTGAGCCACCACACCCGGCACTGTGGTATGTGGTACTGGTTGCTGCTGGGGTGAGTCTCCACACCCAGTATGGTATGTGGTTACCGGGGATCGAACCCGGATCCTTGCGCTTGTAAGACAGGCGCCGGAACTACTGAGCTAACTCCCCAGCCCTGAAATTGAAATTTCTAGGCCAAAGATATCTGCATTGGTAGCTATTGTTAGCTTCTGATATTGTACCAATTTCTATTCTAACCATCGGTGTATGAAGTGACTGATTATTCACAGACAAAGCATATTATGAAGTATAGTAATTTTTAAATGGGCATTGTGGAACTCACCTATGACCCTAGCATTCTGGGAGACTGGGGCAGGAGAATTCTAAGTTCACATGAAGACTGGGGAACTTAGAGACTTGATGAGACCCTTCTCAAAATTTAAAAATGCGGAGAAGGGGACCTAGGGATAGAGTTTAGTGTGCAGGCCTTGGATTTAATACCCAGTACTACAAGCAAAACTAAACTATTGATCCCAGTCAATCTGAGATGAGATAGTACTTTCTTACAGTTTAACTTGAAGTTCTGTTATGGTTTAGTGGATCAATAGTGCCTTGTCTTCTTTTATTAGATTACTAGACTTTTTTAATAGATTTATCAGAAAATTTTCAATTTTATATTCCATACTAGGTAAATCAATCATGAAAGTGTCACCCTTAGTAGCCACCAGCCATATGTGGCTCTTGACCACTTGAAATGTGGCTACTATGAAGTGTGATGACTTGTAAGTATAAAATATACACCAGACTTCTTGATGGAAAAAGAAGAGAAATATTTTACATAGTATTTGTTAAATGAGAAATATTTTCATTTGTTAAGCTAAATGAAATATATCATTAAAGTTAATTTTGTCCATTTTTTACCTAACTACAGTACTAAAAATTTTAGAATGACAAATGTGCCATGGATTATATCTGTATTAGACAACATTAGTATATAATATGAGTAGTAATTTTTTCTAGTTTATGAACAAAGTTTTATACTTGTAATTATATTTAATATTCCTGAGTGTTGCAGTTTTTTTGGTTTTCTGCTTTAAGAACACCAGTTACATATATGCTTATTTTGTATGTATTAATTTTCTGTCAGAATCTTACTAAATTTCCTATAAATTGCTCATTCTACTCATTTTTCTCTATCCTGTCTTCCAGTACTTTATCTGTGTGCACTCAATTTCCTTTGTGTAGTTTCCAATCTGATTTTAATTCTATGATATTTTTATTTTATGTCCCCCATGTAGTCCCTTAATTCTACCAGCACATGTTTAATTTATTTCTGTTGTTTTTGTGATTGTTTCCTGTAAAATCACATTAGGTGACCTCACTCATTTTTATCAAGGAATAAGTACATTTGGTCTCAATTTTCATTTGCCTCATGAGACATTTTTCTAGTGAATTTTTCTTGCCTGCCACTTGGTTTTCTTTCTTCTTTCCTCCTGTTTCCCCTTCTTTTAGTGTTTTTGTATGGATCCTGTATTGATTCCTTTCCAATTCACTTATAATGGATTAAAGTTTTCTTGAGTCAGCTATTTTTTAAAAGCTTTGTAAGAGAAGTATAGGTCATGTTCCAGCTGGCAGGAGGGTTTCTTGTGAAACCACGTTGGGTTTAGAGCTTGATTATTTTCACCTTTTTCTCTAGCCAACAGATACCGAAGCTTTGGACCATTTGCAAAGCGGAGTGCTTACTACACTCATTACCAGCATAGCAACAGACTGTGTCAAGCACTAATGGCTTCCCTCGGTCCAACTTCTCCATTCTTTATTAGTATATGTTTGTGATACACCATAATTACATTCACTTGGGGAATTGGAACATATATCACATTTTAATCACTTTTAATTACTTTTCTGCTCCCTGCCCTCCCATCACTCCAAATCCATAGAAAATCTTATCACCCTTCTATTTTTTTAGAGACATCACTATTTATGGCCCAGGACAGTCTCATTCAAGTTCAATGCATTTCTCCTTACACAACAAGGTGGCAACCTGTAGCTCACTGACCAGTTGCCAGTTTTTATTAGTAAGCTTTATTGGAACATAGTCACATCCTTTTGTTAAATATGGCTGTTTTAGTGCCACAATGGCAAAAATGAGTAGTTATGGCACAGACTAGATGGCCCACAAAGCCTAACATATTTATCATCTTGTTGTTTAAGACCAAAAACCCCCCCAAACTAACAAATAACAACAAGAACAAAAACCCCACAGTCTCTTGCTGTAAATAGCTGGGTTTACATTTCAGTCTATGTCATTCAGAATTGTGCTTTTAAGACTTTTTCTAAGCCCAATGTCTGGAACTTCTTTACTGCTTTTGCCCCTGTTTCTCTCTCTCTCTGTGTATTATCTCCTAATTAAAAAAAACCAAAATAAAACAGGCTTTTTGTTATTGCTTTCCATGCTTCGGGTGGCTTTTCCCAACTGTGAATGAGAAAATACTGATCTGATTGCATGTTTAAATGAAAGTCCTAGAAAATGGTCTAAGAAATTGTTTTCTGTTTGCTTCTTTGGTTGATTGTGTTTTGACAATTAGAGAGAAAACTTAGCATATTAAACATCTTTGTTCTAAATATAATAGTTTTTTATTACTTAATTTAATGGTTTTAGGACATTTGTACTTCTCTGAGAATTAATCTAGATCTCTCAGCGGGGAATGTAAGCAACTTTTTTTTTAAAGTCACAGACAAACTTTGTGTTACAGTTGCCACTGCCCTAAATCTGCTTCAACATTTTGGAGTAATATTTAGCACTTGAATCTTCACAATAACTATAAATGAATACATCCTGTAAATGTTTTAAAAATAGACAAAAATTATGTTTTAAAAAACTCTCAATTTCACCCTCAAGTTTCTAGTTATTCAAGTCTTATTTATTTATATATTTGGCTTAATTTAAATTAAGAAAATTTTTTTCTGATCATTGGTTTACCAAAAACCTATTTTTAAAAGATTTTTTAAATGAATGAAGTGAAATTTCAACCATAATTATACTATTCAGTACTTTTATTTATGTATTTTTAAGGATAATAGGCTTCTGTAAAATTTTATGAAATAAATACTAATGGTATTAAAATACATGTTAAGATTAATTTGTAGCTTAGATCGCTGTCTTTTAGAATCTCAATTTTTAGCCAGACATAGGATTGTATATACTCATACTTTTAGCACTTTGTAAATTGGAGCCCATTCTGGATAACAGGAATGTAATGAGACCCAGACTCAAAATTTAAGAAGTTTTTTTAAAAGGGTGACATAACTGAGTCTGTGTGAGAGTCCTATATTCAAGGTCCAGTACTGAAGAAAACATAGATTTTAAATAAATTTTATCTAATACTTGTATTTCCCAGTTGTTAACAGACTTCAGTGAGCTTTAGTATATGACCAGAAACATCAGAGAAATCTATTTTATCACAGGTTTTTAAAGAAATATTCTATTAATTCTTAGAATCTTCATTTATTCTCCTTGTTTTCATGACCTTTCTAATCTTTTAATTCATCTTTTGACAGTTGCTAAAAACAAATACAAATGCAGAGAGAAGAGAAATACAAAGGAAGGGAAGGAGAACGCAAAGGAGGGAAAAGAATGAGAGCCAAAATTTATCTTCCCTGCCTCTTGCTTCTCTTGAGTGCCAAATTCCAAGTGCCACTACCTGCAAAGTCTCTTTCAGGCATAACCTTCCTTCTTTTACTGTTGAGTTTTTAAAAATAGTAATATATTATTACTTTCAAAGATACTGGAGCTTTTCACTGGGAAATCCTGACGTCCCATTTGCTTGAGGAAAGGGGTATGGGAGTTTCTTCTTTCAGAACACTTCAGGAGCTTTGGAAGGCTGAAGTGAGGGGGAGTAGGAAGGAGACTATTTAGGTAAGGGCCCTCCTCACCTCACACTCGTAAGGCCCGACTATGCATCACACACTGTATTCACTGTGTCCTTCTGTCCTCCAGTTTGGAGAGAGGGATGAGTGCTATATTAGAGTGAAAACACCATCCTGTCAGTCTAAGGATATCACTGAAAGCTTCCCAAAGAAGATGATGCAAGGCAGAAGGAACTTATGTCCAAGAAAAGGTACCAGCTTGCGGCAAGACTAGGAAGCAAGGAGACTGGAAAGGGGTCATGCAATGAGAAGTTACAGCTGACCTCCCAAAGAAGACTTTCCACTGGACATGTTGTGGATTAGATCTGTACTGCTAGAGGGTCATACTTCAAGTACTCTAACTTTGTAGAGACGAGGTAGAGCCCTTCATGCTGCTCAGCCATTTCTCATGTCAACAACATTGGGCAAAAACATTGGGAAGGAATAGAGATGTCTGGTTGTTCATAGCTCATCTAAAGAAGCAGCTTTCAAGGATTTAACGTTCCCTGGTAGAGAAACACACCATTGTCATTTGGCAGCAAGTTCAGCTTGCCCATTTCCGTCCTACAGGCATCTCAGGCAGCTGAAGGAAGCTGGGTTATTCATGGAGGAACATCTGGTTCTGTCCTTTTTCATCTAATTATATAATATGTCAAATCCATGTGCACAGTATGTTAAATATACAACATATCAAAATATATTATACATATTGGATATACATTTATATGAGGTTGGAGAGTCCTTGAAAGGAGAAAATGTTTCTGGAAGAAATGTACTTAAATATAATCATTGTGAGAACAAGGCTCCATATCTGTTTTGTGCGTATTTGTCTTCAGTCCCTAGGGTTGTGTCTGACACACAGTAGGCACCTAATAGACAAGGGTCAGGTGGATAGGTGGACAGATAGCAGGGCCCTACTATGAAATTTCTTTTGTTCTGCTGCTGAGTAGTTAAAGGGATCAATAAAGAAGATCTTTATTTCTATAAAAGGAGTCACTTTGGGTAGAATAGGAAAAGGATGAGTAAGTTAATAATAGAGTTAGGAGTCAAAAGTTAAGCTCTAGCAACTGGATGTAGTATAAGGTACTCAGATGAGAAGTTGCTAAAATTCTTTCAAATAGAAGTTATCTATAAAATTATGACATTAAAATTATCAGCTTGAGTCAGTAGGAATAAAAAAGGAAATTAAAAAGCTACAAGGCGAAAGTACTGTAGTGTCCTGAGGTACACTTTAAATTCACAGCACTTAAGCGAGATAGTTATGTTGTGGACATTCTTAAAAAATAGAATTAGTTTCCAGATTTTTAGTCAATTCTATATGTCATGAAACTTGTGTACCTATCTGACTAAGAATGAAAATAGTAGTAGTAATCTGATGGACAATGAGATAATGCTTCACAGTTTGGCCTAATCAATCACTTGCCCCTGAAGAGATATTAATCACTACAGTTTTTTAATCTTGTACTAGATATTTAGAAAATAATACCTAAGAAATTCATTTTCATGAGTTTAGGTTAAAAAAAAATTCACTCAGTCTATTCCATAAAATATAGTTACCTTGGGATCGAACAGTTCTTTCAGTTTTAGCCCAAAGGCAGTCACATTAGGAACACTGTATCCATTTGGGGTGATAAAAACTGAGCTGTGGCCTAACCTATTACCTAATTTTCCTTCTAAAATTACTTTACACTGGACAGAATGATCCCATCAGTCAACCTATCATCTGGCTAGTAAATGAAGTAAGAAAATAATCTCAGTTGGCCTCAAAGGACTGAGAATTCAATCACCTGAGGAGCTGAGATTTCCTGATAGTTTGTTCTAGATCTCTGCTGGGCAAGTCAGCAGTCAGTCTTTGCTTCATGCTCCCCAGGAAAAAACATTTGGGCCAAGGGAGAAGCTGCTTTCAATGAAGCCTGTAACCTAAGATGAGAACACTTAACCAAGCCCAAAAAACTTATTTTTAGTGGATGTAATGCAGAGTGATTGTTCCTAATGAGGCAATCTTACTTAAAAGGTCTTCCCTAGATGCTAGCAAAGAGCTCACCTTAAGTGTTTCTGAAACACAGATATACTGGGCTGGAAAGTCAGCATTCATTGAAGAAATCACAGCTATGTAAACAATGCCTGGTCACTACAAGAAGAAAATCTGTTTTCTTTTTTTTTTCAGGAAAAAGTAGTATCTGGGGACTCTGTGACACTGTCACAGTCGATGATCGTTTGAGCTAGAAACATAAGAACAGATTAACAAAAGCAGCTTGTGTAGGGTATTTGGAAGACAACAATTCTTTTAATCTTGCTTGTTTTTTATTTCACATTTTAGAGGGACTTTACATGCAGTTCCTCTATACTTCTGTGGATGTCGGGAAAAGAAAGGAAACTAGGGTAACCAATGCTTCACCATCTCATTGTCTATACTTTCTGGTAAAGAAGTTCCACCTTTAAAAAAAAATCTAAACTCATCTAAATCCTCTGAAGAATATCAGTGGTCATAGATATTCCATCCAAAAACTATTTTCCCTCAAGTCTAGAGAGCTGACACAGTCTTCTGGCAATATTCTCTAGTTATTGCATCTCAAATAGAGCTGAAATTGATTCTAAAATCAATCCAGAGTTCCCTTCTTTTAAAGAAAGACCATTTAAACAATAAAATATTTCTACTATCTATCATTACCTTTATTTTCTAAAAGAAATGAACATTTAATAAGAAAAATCTGGTCTGTATTCATAGTTCTCCAAAAGAGCAGAGCCTTCTGCTGAATACAGTTACATGAAACAATTCTATCTTCTTTCTCATTTCACTCCTGAAAGTTGAAGACTATAACAGGAGGTCACCCAGCCCATGAACTGGCCTTTGGGAATGGCTGCAGTAGGGGAAAGGCCACAGCAAACTTGTCGTAGAAAAGGCTGTGGAAAAAGGAAATGATTTACTGTGTGTTGTCCATGCACAACCTGTCAGAGTCATCCATCGCCACCGTATCTCAGCAATCAGCAAGTGTTTGAAAGGGGCCTCAGGAAAAATTCAAGTGTGAATTTTGAGCTTATTTAAAAACTTTAGCAAAGTGCAGATTAAACACCCAGAGTCTGAAATCTTTCAAGTTGTGTAGAATTTCAAAGAGCTTAATGATATTTTCTTTTTCATGAGTCTGATCCTAGAAATTCATTTTTTAAAGGAGTATTTCTGTAGAAAGGATTCTGAACATTTTCAGAATAACTTGTAGTACCTATGAAAGCACATAGACTCCTCAGTGGTTTCATGTAAGAAAGTGCATGTGCATATATGTGCGTACATGTCTGTGCATGCACATACGTATGTATGTACATGATTAATACATATATGTGAACGTGTATAAATAGAGTGTATGTGTGTGTTGTGTGTGTGTGTGTTTGTGTGTGGGGGGGGGCATGCATATGCATAAGCTAAAGCACTACCCTGGAAGAAATCTACTTTTCTTATGGTTTCAGAAACCTGCTTCTGTCCCTCTGATTCTAATAGGAAAATTCCCAACTTTCATTTCTTCATAAAGCCCATCTGAAAAGGAAATTTTAGATTCAAGCTGCATGCTAAGAAAGAAAGCATTTTGAGTGAAAAATAACCAGAGAGGTAAAAAGAAGAATAGTGTAATATGTTGGGTTATGTGCTGCAGATTTCCTAAAATGCATCCTGAGGCTTCTATGGACCCGTGTCCGTGGTGAGCAATGTCTCATGATCTTTCTGCTGGCTTTGGCACTCTTTTCTGTTTAACAAATATGCTTAAAGTTGGCTGGAACTTTATGTCCCAGAAAGGATTGTGATAATTGATCTTTTTGAGAGGAAAGTTTGCTCACCTGCAAACGTTCCTGGCAGAGATTTCTGTGCTTCTTTCTGCTCAGAGAGGGAAAAATATGGGTTTATCCAATGGACTTAACATTTATATTTCCTTCCCCAAATCCCAGAATTACCAGACTTTCAGTGACAGCCACATAATCTGAGGATGCTGAACTAAGTAGAAAAAACTTCACCCCCAACAACTAGGAGGGTATACTTTATAGGAGGCCAGCTCAGGAATCAGGGAAACTGGACCAACCATCAGTTTCTTATTTAAAAAACAGGAGGAAAGTTAGTGAATACCAATGTTTTAAGGTTTGCTTATTTCATATGTATTCATTTTTTTGCACTATTTTTACTTTTTTTCAGATTAAAACCTTGTTTTCAATAAAAATGCTATTAAAATCTCTATAAGTAGTAAATTTAGAGGTGGCCTGATGGTGTGGAGAGGGGAATGAGGGGATGGGCACTGGATCCCAAGGCTGAGGTAACCCTTTGAGTTGTGCTGATTTCACCTGCCTTGAGCATCAAGGACCTGATGCAGCAACAATTTGTTCCAGACATCCTATCAGCCTGCAATTGGCTGACTCTGGATAGGGCCATAGAAAGCTCACTGGGGAGGCCCAGAATCTGTACCTATGCATTAAATGGCAAAGCAGTGCTAGCACTGGGACCTACGTGAGGCCTACACTGAGCAAATCTTCCCCACCTTACAGAACTTATATGCTAACTTCTCGCAAGACCATAGCATGAAACTCAGGTCCTGAATTGCATCTTCACAGCAAGTTCTGGGGTTGTGCTGGGACTTTGGAGAGGCCTAAGGTGCAATGATATCAAGAAAATGACCCAGGAAGAAATAATTTCTTAAGCGCTCTAAGTATTAGCTAGAAAGAGATTTACAACAAGCAGTTTACAGACGTTAACCCAGAAATTATACCAAAACACTAAAAACAGCAAAAAATCAAAATGAGGAAAAAAACCCCATAAAAGACCCAAACCCAGGATTCCCAATCTCCAAGGGAAAATGAGGGACCAGTGAAATAGACTATCCTGATACACGACCACCTGGACTCCCTGAACTAGCAACAAGAGACAATCTGGAAAAAATGAAATCATATCTTTCAAATAACAGCACAGATGATGATGAGGGTGAATGACACAGATTAAAAAGAACAATGGAGGCCCTCAGGAACATGATGGAATCCCAGCATAGAAAACATACAGAATCCAATAAACCAATTCAAATGGAAATTTAAGAGATTAAAAACTCCATTAAAAGCTTATGTAGAGTGCTGGTAAATCCAAAAACAGAATTTCAAACACAGAAGACAAAATTGGAGTTAGTAACCAGGAAAGGAAAGAGTTCTTAAAAAATAGTAAGGGACCATGAGAGAAAGAGAAGCATTACTCCCAAATTATTCTGGAAACAACCTGTAGCCTAGATTGATATATCCTGCAAAACTATCCTTCAAAGTCAATGGGAGAATAAGATATTTTCATGACGAAGAACACCGGAGAAACCTCATGAACACCAATCCTGCATTTAAAAATATTCTAAACAAAATCCTAGAAAAAGACAGTAAGGGTGACAATTCCATGATGCCTAACAGAATGAAGCACTAGACAAGACAAGAAATTAAATGGTGGGAAGGGGATAACAAAGAGCCAGCTACAGAAAAATACCTTGACAAGTATAAGTTAACACATATCAGTTATAATCATCAATGTTAATGCCCTCAAACCACCAATTAAAAGAAATAGACTGTCAGAATTGATCAGAAAGCAAGATCCAACAATAAGCTGTATTCAAGAAACACATTTCATTAGAAAAGAAATTCATATACTGAAAGTAAAAGGACATAAAACAATTCTCCATGTTATAGGAAACCACATAAAAGCAGAAATGGATACCTTACTTATAAAAAAAGGTTGATTTTAAACCACAACTAAATAAGAGAGACAAAGAACATCACTACATCCTCATACTGAGATTAGCCCAGGAGGAAGAGCTGCCTATCATAAATGCATATACAACAAATGTTAGTGCACCCAAATATATAAAATAAATACTAATGGACAGAAAAGCCAAATAAACACTAATACAATTAGCAGTGGGAGACTTCAACATCCCTCTGTCACAAACAGACAGATCAACTAGACAAAATAATCAATAATGAAGTACTAGAACTGAATCAAAATGTTGAACAAATGAACACTTAGATGTGTTCATGTGATGTCTACAGAGTACTCCACCCCAAAAAACCAGAATACATGTTCTTCTCAGCTGCCCATGGGTCATTCTCCAAAATAGACTACATATTAGTTTATAAAGCTTGTTTAAGTAAGTGCAGATGAACTGAAGTTATCCTCTATATACTATCAGACCATAGTGCTTTGAAGTTGGAGATCAATAGCAAATTCTAAGAACTTCATAAACTCATGGAAATTTAATAACACTCTCCAGAGTAACCAAAGGCTCACAGACAAAATTAGAGAAAAAATTGACCGTTTCTCCAATTAAATGATAATGTCAGTACCATATACAAGAATTTATGGGCCACAGTGAAAGTAGTGCTATGAGGAAAATTCATAGCAGTGAATGTGCATACTAGGAAAACAGTGAACTCAAACAAACAACCTGATGTTGAACTTCAAACTCCTGGAAAAAGAAGAGCAAGACAACCCCAAAGCTCTTACAAGGGAGGAAATAATAAAAATTAGAAGATAAATAAATGCAATGCCGACTAACAAAATGATTTAAAAATCAATGAATCAAAGAGTTGGTTCTTTGAAAGAGTAAACAAAATTAATAAACTCTTAGCCAACATTATCAAAAAAAAAAAAAAAAAAGGATGGGAAAGGTCCAAATTCATGGAATTATGAATGAAAGAAACCACAACAGATCCAGCAGAAATCTAGAGGATAATCAAGACACTTACTTTGAAAATCTGTATCCCAAGAGAATGGAAAGCACAGAAGAATGGACAGATTCCTAGACACATATGAATTTACAAAAAGTTGAACGAAGATGTAAAAATGCTAAATGTCCTAATATCAATCAATGAAATTGAAAGTGTAACTAAAACCATATCAACAAAGAAAAGTCCTGGTCCTGATGGTTTCACCTCTGAATTCTGTAAGACAATTAGAGAAGTGCTACTGTCCCTGATTTTCAAACTCTTTAATGAAACTGAAAGGGATGCAAGACTCCCAAATTCAGTCCTCAAAGCAACTATTGCCTTGATTCCAAAAGCAAAGAGTGACACAACCAAGAAAGAGAACTACAGGTCAGTAACTCTAATGAATATAGATGCAAAAATCCTCAATAAGATACTGGCAAACAGAATACAGAGGATCATCAAGAAAACCTTATTCCCTGACCAAGATGGATTCACCCTAGGGATGCAAGGATGATTCAACATACATAAATCAATAAGTATAATACACTATAATAAAAGATTCAAGGACAAAAACCATATGATCATCTCAATAGATGCAGGAAAGCTATTTGAAAAAATCTGACACACATTCATGATTAAAACCATGCAAAAAAATGGAATAGATGGTTTTTATCCCAACCTGATAAAAGCTATTAATGAAAAACCAATAGTCAGCATCATACTAAATGGTGAAAAACCAAAATGTTTCATGTTAAAATCAGGAACAAGACAATGATGTCCACTATCACCACTTCTGCTCAGTGTAGTTCTAGAAACATTATCCCCAGAAATTAGACAAGAAAAATAAATGAAAATAAAATATAGGAAAAGAGAAAGTTAAGCTGTCACTATTTGCTAATGACATAATACTCTATGAAAGATCTAAAGACTCAGTCTAAAAAACTGCTTTACTTAATTAATAGGTTCAGTACAATATCTGGGTAACAAGGTCAACACCCAAAAATCAATTGCCTTCTTATACACAAATAACAGACTTATTGAGAGACAAGTAAAGGAAACAACTCCTTTCAAAACAGCACAACAAAAGTGTAATATCTGGGAATTAATCTAACAAAGGAGGTGAAAGACCTCTGAAAACTATAGCACTCTGAAAAAGGCTATTGAAGAAGATATCAGAAAATGGAAAGTCATCACTTGCTCCTGGCTAGGAAGAACCAATATAGTCAAAATGGCCATACTCTCAAAATTACTGTATACATTTAATGCAATCTTGATTGAAATTCCAATGGTATATTTCACTGAATTAGAGAAAATGGTCCAAACATTCATCTGGAACCAGAAGAGACCTAGAACAGCAAAAACAATTCTAGGCAACAAAAACATGGTGGTGGTGAGATACCACAATCTTCAACTTGAAACTATACTACAAAGCCACTGTGATTAAAACATGGTACTGGCAAAAAACAGACAGATCCATAGATCACTGTAACAGACTAGAAGACACACAAATGACTCCAGACATATTAAGCTACCTCGTTTTTGACAAAGAAGCTAAATGTCCTCTCTGGAGAGAAGATAGCTTCTGCAATAAATGGCGGTGGAACAACTGGATTTCAATGTGCCAAAGATTAAAGCTAGATCCATATCTTTCACCATGCAAAAAACTAAAATCAAAGTGGATTAGAAACCTAAATATTAAAACAGAAACACTAAACATGCTGGAAGACAGCTTAGACAGAACTCTTGAAGACACTAGCATAGGGAAAGACTTTATGAACATTTACAATGATACATCTGAGTTTTATCAAAAATGATGAAAGTTTCAGGACAATGAGAGCTTGAGTAGCCTCTTTTATGCCTCAGGATGTAGCTCAGTGGAAGAGTTCCTAGCATGTACGAGGTCCTGATTTTTAGTCTTTCAAAAAAGAAAAACACTAAGTATCCTCTCTTGGATAACTAAAAAGAAACTTGCAATTTGCAATTTTTTACACCCAATATGGAAACAGTTTAAGGTGAATGATAGAGCTCTTTTGTTTAAATGTTAAAGCAGTAAATCTGGAATTATATGATAAGATAAACACCACCTGTGTTTTATGACTCAGTAAATTTGAGAAAACATGTGCTACTTTTAATGTTGTATTTACTTTTCATAGTATATTCATTTCTTATAAATTATAACAAATATCCTTGTGATTAGACTAAAATAGAGTTTCTAAGGACATTCATTTCCTAAAAGGCATTTGTTATGGATTATATCTAAATATCCCCTCAAAACCTCATGTACTCATTGGTGGGATTTTTTTGGAGATGACTGCATCTAGGGTGTGTAATATTGAGACTGAGTATGAAAACTAAATGGATTTAATGTAGTTTAGCATGTGAATAATGAAAATCCCTCCCTGGATGTGGGTGACACCTGTCAATAGACTTATAGTCTGGATAGAATACAAGGACAGTGAAAGAAGTCATGCTTGTTCTGCTACTTGCTGCCTTCTGCCTGCCACACCATGGGCTGTTTCTTTACCATGATGCCCCTTTGCCTTGGAGCCAGTCAGCTATGGCATGAACTTATAAACATGTGAGCTAAAATAAACCTTTCCTTCCTTAACTTTGGATATTGGGTATTTTGTCTCAGTAATGAGAAAAACAACTAATACAGCATTATTCTTTAATAAATGAAAGAGAAAGTTTTACATCTTTGAAATAAGTAACTATTTATGATAAAGAGGCTGAGTTCCTATATTTCATGTTCAGAATAGTAAAAAATACAAAAACAAAATGCTAAGCAATATGTATTTCTTAAAGATTATATTGAACTTCAACATAGAATTTTAATTTTTTTAATTGACAAAGGGATACCAGTATCACCTTGTAGAAGTTTTAAAAAGCATTATGTTTTAGTTTAGTTTAAACTCCCTAAAATACATAAGATGAAAAATGCTGCCCATCTATTTTAGTAAGGTAACTGTCACCACATACTTTATGGCATCTCTCATGAAATGAAAATGTGAAAATACCTTAAAAGGACAGAGCCACACTTGGAAATATTATTTGTCATATTTCTGATGTGGGTTTGAACAAGAGAAATCCACATGTGGAAATGCCTTCTATTGGCCCACATCAAAAGAATGTTCACATTTAATGATTCTTTGAAACTGTTGATGCTAGTCATTCTTGTCACCTAGATCATACAGGAAAATGCATAGTTGACTGCATGGGTCCTTAGCTTTTCCCTACAACCCAAGACTCAAGGTAAGACCAAGGTTGATGGAATGTTGAGAAACCAGATCATCCACCTATCCACTGTTGGTTCTTTCCTTTGGCTTCCTAATTACTCTTAGCTAATCTTTTTGACTCATTCTTGTGAAGAGAAGCAGGAAACTTCCCAGTTATTTACTTGGCAAACTATTCTTCACTGCAGTACCAATTTGCTAAGAGCTTCCTTCATTTTATTTTATTCACTTTATTTGTAACAGTATTGAAAACCTGAAAGGCTTCTGGTAAATTATGAGGTGACAATAATCAGTGCTTAGAAACTCCATTTGGGAACATGATTGATATATAATCATTACTTGCTTTTTTGCATGATATTCTGAAATTTCTTATTCTTAGGATACTTATCATTGAATCTCCTAAAAAGATTGAAGGAAAATGAAAAGGAACAACTGAAGACTGTATTTTGATTTATACCGGAAATCACTCTCACACACACACTGAGCCTTATTAAATTGATTAGCTTTGTGGTTGGTCCTTGTGTGTGTGTGTGTGTGTGTGTGTGTGTGGTACTGGGGATCAAACTCAGGCCCTTGTCTTTCCAAGGAAGGCACAGTACCACTTGAGTTAAATCACTGGCCTTGTTGTCAATTCTTTCTCAGTTATTTCTAACCTGAGTAGATCAACTATTGAGTACATTCAGTAATTAAATCTCATAAAAAAAAACCTGCTGAACTCTGAAAACAGAAGAGACTGTGGCTTGCATTACAGATAAGATCACATAAGGGAAGAATGTATGTTTATAGATGTTCTGGATGAATTTGAAGCAGTTGCTCCACAGGTCCACTTTAGCTGCACAAGGATTTATAAACGTTGTATGATTTAAGGGTGCCGAGAATAGGGAGTAATCAATAGACAGTGCACCATATTTCCAGTACCATTAACTCCAGAATTCTAACAATATTAAAGAGAAACTCTATTTTTTTATAAAAACTCAAAAATTTGGTTTTCAAAAGAGGACATTTTATCAAGGATGCTACTCATAATATAGAGTGATATGGGTATCATAGTAATTTTGATTTAATTAAGTAAAACTATGAAAGCAGTGACACCAACAAGGTTTTCCATCCTCTCCCTTTTTCTCCATCATCAAAATTGTTACAAAATGGGAAGACTGATAGAATTTTATTAATATTCTCTCTAGATATAGCTGTGCTTCTAATGTGAGTGTAAATAATATTCCTGCTCCATACACATATAGTTCAGCTCTGCACTGCACACAAAATAGGTGCCTAACAAATATTTAATCAGACTAGAAGAAAAGCTAGAGAATATATGAAAATTTTACAGACACTATCATCTGTTAACTTTATTTATGAATTGAAAAATATTTGGACACAAAAAGCCAATACTCAGTTAAACTAAGAGTCTTCTATTGCCTTTGCCCATGATCTTGTGAAAGCTGCTCCAACAGACAGAGAGAGACCGAGAGATGATTGGAGTTAAAGAAACAAGAAACTATTTAAGACAGACTAGGAGTTTTGGAGAAGATAATCAAGGAACTATCACATCAATGGTTCCATGTATAAAGTGAATGAAGAGTATCATGTTTGAGAATCAATTTGAGAAATCAACAAACTGGTAAGACTTACTGGATGAACTCGTAAAGTGAAATTGAGGGTATCCCAAGGACTTTCCAAATTATCTGATTGTTTCTTCATTAGAGCTCCAGACTCAAGGAGCTTCCTCACCTTTCCTCTCTCCTTTCTCCTTTTCTCCCCAAAATACACACACACACACACACACACACACACACACACACAAACACACACACATACACACAAAAACACACACACATACAAATACCCCCATACACACACACTTACACTGTGAATGCACACTGTGTTCCTAGCTCGAACTATATTCCTATATTCTTAAGTTACATTCAGTTCCGAACTACAGAAGAGATGAGATATTTGAGACTCTCCTCTTTGTACCAACTTAAACTAACATTTTTCTGCAACTTGTTTCTAGGGTCACTGGGAATTTGTTTTTCTGCCAGATACTGCTATGCTTCATAGCCATGTCCTAATTTTTTTAAAGAAAAAGAAAATGAAACCATGATTATTATCAGTCTTTATCCAGGCAAGGGAAAAAAATTAATGGTGCTTCTGTGCCAGGAAACATTCCTGCCAGCCTTGGAAGTGTTTCCTGACTTTGGATTGTGAACACGGAGCTTGTCTCTGAGAAGAGAATTTTACAAAGTATAGTTCAGCTTCAAACATTATGTCTACTGATTATAGCAGTAAACAAGTCACATCAGACTAAGATAAAGCCCCCTGCAACACATGCCAGGGCTACAATGGCCTAGACCTTTGGTCTTGATATACAGCTGAGTGAAACCAGGACTCTTTGTGGTAATTTTTTGGCTGTCGAATGGAACATTGGGATCCCTGATGAGGATACCCAGATGACACGGAACACTTCTTAGTTGAAGTTTTGCTGAATTAAATGTGTCTTGAAACTCCTGGATCCACAGAATTTATAGTTGTCTAAGATAGATTTACTGCATAAGGTTCTGGCACCAGTACATGAAGAAAAACTGAAAATACAGCCAACTGTTGGAAGAGGATTTTAAGATGTGAAAGGCTTGATTATTGCAGTCCAGTATTCTGTCTGATGCAAGTATCTGAGTAGTTTCCTACCCTCCAAAGGTTTTTGTTTAAATCAAGGAAACTAATTCACTTTGGGAAGAAGCTATATCAAAAGAGTAACAGAACATTTAAGCAAAGGAAGAAAGTTGTTTCTGAATATGAAAAGAGAAATGAAACACTTCAAGGGAACTTGAAGATAACTCTTGAATTAATATAAGATATACTGTTAAAGATATAAAAACAAGCTGATCTGGAAGCTCTTGGAACTTCCAGGAAAGTAGAGAAGGTAGTGAAGGAGGTGTCTAAAGAACATAGAAGAGGTATAGGTATCATCCTGCCACTTACTTATTCAGCTTTACTTAAAAGGTGAGCAGCATGGCCCCTACCTTTGATCCATAAGCAAACTTGTTTGGACCATCTACAAATTGGAAGAATGAAATATTCATGGAAGTTCAACGGAGAAAATATTATTTATTTCAGAATTATGAAAAGACATGCTTAACCTGTCCTCATGAAAGTGTCACACATTGCTCAAGTTATTGTATGGTCTTATGTTTAAAAAACACACACAGAGGCTGGCTTTAAGGTATGGGAAAAGAGAAAAAGAACTGCACTGGAAAATTGAGGAAAAATGGTTTACTCTTCAGAATGGCCAGGTAATTGTTAGGATGATAGTGACTATTTGCTACTTATAAGTGATAACCACACAATTTTAACTTAATTTCTAACCAAATTTAGTCTTTAAAATTATCTTTTTCAATTTTTATTTGAGTTTAGATATTTACCAAATATACAAAATCTGAAGAGCTTCTAAATACATCAAAATATTTTGTTTAAAAAAGGTTAATGGCTAACCACAAGATTTTCATATTTTCACTCATCAAATATTTATTGAATTGCTACCCTGTGTCAGGAATGGACTATGGCCATAAATAACATACCTCATGCTTTCATTTTAGCAAGGATAGGCAAGAGTTTGAGGGATATTCAAAAACCTCAATGAATGATTAAATTTAAGAGTATTACAGTAAAAGATACAATGCCATTACTTCCTCTCAAAATATTCCCCTTCGCCTTAAGTCTTCTTTTGTGAGTGTCTATTCAAGGTGTGATTTAAAAAAAAAAAAATACAGTGAATTCTGTTGCCATGTGTCATCCAAGAGAAAGGCAAACTTGTAAAAGCAGTGTTGTATGTCTTTATCCATGATATTCATCAGTTCTGGCACAGTGCAACTTTGGGATGACTCTTCCCAGAGTCAAAATGACCATCAAAAGTAGTGCTTTAAACTAGTTAAGAACATGAAGAAAGCCATGACAGCAGAGTTAACCTTTGAAAAAGAACTCTCACAAATAGTAGCAAAAATGATAGCATCAGTATATTTGCAGTGAAAAGGAGTATGCTGAGGGAATAAATGGCAATGTATCTTTTACTATAATAGTTTTCTAAAAATTTGAATACATACCATAATATTAGATCACACCATGGGGCTGTGATAATAAATTACATAAACTGGGTGTCTTAAAGCAATAGAGATGTATTCTTTCACAGCTGTTGAGGGAAGAAGCCAAAAACCAAGTATCTCAAAGGCAGAATTCCCCCTGGGCTCTCTAGAGAAAAAAACAGTCTTTATCTATAGTTGCCAGCATGGCTTGACTTGTTGGAACATCGCTTCAACCCCTGCCTCCATAAGAACATTAGTTTCTCTCCTTCTGCCTATGTTGTCTCTCTCTGCCTTTTCCTTTAAGGGACATTTGTGGCCACATATAAAGTCCCCACTGAGATAAATACAGTCTTGTCACAATATCCTTAAGGTAATCCTGTTGGTCACCATCTAAGATAATATTTACATATTGTCCATATAAAATTCCCATAGCTTCCCTTGATTATTACATTAACACTTTTTTGAGAGCCACTATTTATCCATTACAACAAATAATATACATATACAATAAATTTGGATGATTTCAAGAGCTATAGGAAAAAAGAAAGGAGAGATAAGACTAGTGGAGATGCTGTTTTCATTAAGGGGGCAAGAGATGGCTTTTTTAATGAGATGACAAGCAGCAGAGACCTACTTGAAGTAGATGAGAATAAAGTCTTTCAGGTAGAAGGAAGAGTAAGTATAAAGGTCCTAAGAGTATACATTGTATTTAAAAAGATGAGGATGACAAAGAAGCCTACATTGTAGAATAGAAGTGTAGTAGGATATAGATAGAATTTAAATTTTATTCTTGGTAAAAAGGAAACCCATCTGCAGCATAGAGATAGAGAGCTGTTGTACTGATCTTTATTATTGTGGCTTCTGTGGGAAGAAGAGATGATAGGGAGAGGTCATACTACACAGAGGTAGTCTAATCATTTAGGGAGACACCACAATATTCTAAGCAGAAGTTAACTGTACCTAGAACAAGGGTAGCAGTCACAGAAGTGGTGAGAAATAATCTAACTTTAGAAATCATCCTATTTCAAAAGTTGAGCCAATAGGATTTGTTGATTATATAAGTGTAAGTGAGAGTATTAGAGGATCTGTGAAAAGAGTAATCAACTGTGTCTACACATACTGACAGATCAAATAAGATGAAGACTGAGACACATACTGAACTTGTTAGTGGACGAGTCATTTGGGGTCCGGAAAGGAGCAGTTTGGGGCACAATTTTTACTTGGAATCAGTTTGGAAGAAATAGGAAAAATTAAAACATAGATAATTGATTTGAATAACTATTGCACTAAGTTTGCTTTTAAGGGGATGAAAATATAGTGTACGTTATAAAATAATGTGCTAGGCAAAGGAATGAGGGCAAAAGAGGAGTCAGTGAGTGAGTTAGAAAAGACATGATCCAGGACCTGAGCAGCTGGGCAGCCTTGGATGGGAGCAGAGCAGGTTCTCCCTAAAACAGGAAGGAACTCAGAGTACACTGGCACAGATGTAAGGCGGGTAGATCTGCCACTGAGAAGATAAACATGCTTTCCAATGACTTTCATTACTCCACACAATGAGAAGCATAAGCATAAGCTGAGAGCTGGAGTATAGATAAGGGGTTAAGGAAGGTATGAAATGACAGAGGGTGAATTGTCATGGACAGTAGTGAATCTCCCAATGTATTTTCTAGAACAGCACTGTTGCATTGAAATATAATGTATCCCACCTATGGAGTTTAAAACTTTTTAGTAAGCACAACAAAAGTAAAAAGAACCAAGTACAATTAAATTTAAAGACATATTTTATTTAATCTGGTGTTCAAAGTTATTACTTCCATATCTAGTCAATATTAAAAATATTTAGATCTTTTAGGTTATTTTTTCTTTTAGCACTAAATTTTCAAAAGCCAGGGTACATTTTACATTTTAAGCACATCTCAGTTCAGACAAACTACATTTCAATTGCTGAATTTCAAACTACATTTCAAATGTGGCCAGTGGCTACTATATTGCATATCACACAATAGGATATAAAGCAGCTGACAGAGAGAACAGTGTCCTTGAGAAAAGGCAGAGGGAGTTGGTGGTATACATAATGAAATGATTATACAGACTGATGACAGGACATAATGCATAGGAACAAAAATGAGGTAAAGAGATATGAAATGATGGGAGGCACAATGGATTGCAAAGAACTTTTAGAGCTATAGATGCTATGTACCACAAGAAGAGGTCTAGAAAAATTATTGCCTTCACAAAATGATCTTGGTCACAGATACATCAATAGCAGTGCTATGAAGATGGTATATGATAAATACCAAAGCAGTAGCTCAAAATGTGCTCCGTGAAAGATGAGGAAAAGTTCTCCTCCAATTAGGACAGTGCAGAAGGGGTCATGTGAGATGGTGGGCAAATTAAGCCTTGAAGGATGAGCTGGATTTTAATCATAGGTGGAAGATAGTGTACAAAGTTAGGACAAAGCACAAGTAATGATAGAAAAGCCAAGATGTTCAGTGTCATAGGATAAGACTCAAAAATCTTAATATTGGGAGAAGTATTAATTATAACAGGGAAGAGAGCTTATAGGTAGCAATGAGTCTTTAAAGGAGACCATTAGGACAAATTTCTTTTTGGTGGAAAAAACTCCTCATAATATAAAGTCATATCCTGCCCCAAATACAATGTGTCCTGGAACTGAGAAAAATAATAATTACTAAAGAGTGTGCCCAAGAAATAAATGTTTCTCTCCTTGCCCTTCCATCCTCCAACACACATACATAAAAATGCTTCCCTTTTCCTTCGGAATTCAGCTTCGTAGTTCTTATACTGGTTTTCTGTTGAAATGGTCAGTTACACTGAAAGAGAAGCAATAGATTTACCTTTCATTCTCACAACCTGGGAGAAAACATTTGAGACCGGCTAGGACTGCAGTGGTTGAAATTAAAAATTTTTTGATCACTACTTTTTTTGTACTGTCCTCCCACCACCCAGACCCAGTTTATAATGCTTTTAGAAAACAAGCTGTACACATATGCTATAATCTTTTTTAATAATCCGGTGGCTATTTCTGTTTAACATGTAAGAAAAAATAAATACTTCACCTTGTTTTGTTCTCATATAATCATTATTGAACAAGAGGAAGCTTAGGTTTTTGTAAATATGTATAGATTCCTTTGCTTAAAAACAACCACAAACTCATCCTCTTCTTGTTTTCCTAACTCTCAGTGTCTAAATGGTCAGAGAGATCTCCCAGTAGGTCCACTCTCCTTTTTTGATGAGAATGTCCTGCCTCAGTCAGAACAGTTAGAAACAATGAGACGAGCTAGCTATTTCCACATGAGACTTTAATAACACTGTACTTTGTATTTACATATCATGTAGTCTTTGTACTGCAGAGCTCATCATTTTTAGTTTATAAATCAGAAAATGAAACACAAGGTGTAAAAGCAGTGCTTCCTTCCCAACAATAAGTTATTAACAGCAGGATTAGAATTCATAATTACTGCATTATCTCACATGGTTCTACAATTAAAAACTCATTCTCATAACCAAAAGTGACTGCTAGCAAGTAGAACATGTCCTACTTGTTGAATCAAATGTCCTATTCATTCAACATAATATTAAGATCCACAGAGCTTTAATATAAATAACCATATTAATCCTTATAGTATACATTAATATGAACATAGATTAAGATATCATTCAGTGAAAACTAACATTTAATAGGAATTAATAAATGTATACACATGTAATCCAATCAGTTCCACAAAATGAAATATATTTCAATTCAAAGAGAGCAAATAGATCAATATATTTAAATGCACAGCTTTAGAATTTTTAACTAACATGCTATAATTGTGAAAGCTACAGGTACCATTGATCAGACTATTACGTGTTCTATCAAGTCTCCTTGTTGGTAATAAAAGTGTCCATTGTCTGCTGATGCAATTAGAAAGGTGAGGAATGCAGTTCTCTTAACACTAGCCAATGATTATACCCTGATGCCTTAACTTTCATGTGTCTGGGAGATTCTGTAAGATCTGTCTCAAGGAAGCGCAGGCAACCATATGGGCATCTGAAGGGAGATTAGCAAGTGACTGAATCAGCTTCTTGACTATTGTCTTCAAGCATTGGTGAGCAGCATTCAAGTCTCTGTCAAACTGCCGTCCTTCGATTTGTAGAGCCAAATGACTGCAGATGTTCCTAAACTCAACACTGTCCTGAAATGAGCATTAAATAGAGAGGAAATTAGACGATAGAAATATTTCAGTGCTTTGCTTACCCAGCTTCCAGCGTTTTCTCAAACAACTACTATCCTTTTATATCCACAGCCTATGTGGTTTGACCAAAGTTGACTCTCACCACCCTTCCTGGAACCAGTCCCATTGGGTATATTATTCCCACCCCAGCCATGTGGAGTTTTCTGAAATGAAGAGTTGACCCGAGCTATAGGCTATAGTCCTACATGTGCTAGACTGAGAAAGAGAAGCCTTCTTTAGTTGGAGCTGTTGGGAAACATCTTGCCACCAGAGAAAAACTCCAAATAAGGATGGATCCAATGCTGATGAGAGGAGAACCAAGAGCTTCAAAGAGACAGGATCCAATGACCTTTCCTGTGAACAAAATACCCCAGAATTTTTCAGCTATTTGAAAAACCTTTTCAAAATACCCCAGAATTTTTCAGCTATTTGAAGAACCTTTTTTACTTGAATCAGTCAAAATTTCTATTACTTGTTCTTAAAAGAGCTGCAACTAATACACAAATAGCTTCTGCTCCTATTATTCTTTATACACTGTGTTCTAGATTGCAATCTAGAATTAATTATTTAATGAACATTGTTTCAAGAAGTGTCCAATGCAAATTTAGAAAGAATAGTTCCTAGGCAATTTATTAGAATGAAGTAATTCAACAAATTTTTAAAAATAGTTCACATTCTAAAATCCATTGCAAATAAATGGTACACTGAAATTTTTCCACATTAGCTAAAATGTTGAATATATGATCTCTTATAAATACAGGGAAAAAACCTCCCCCAGATTTCTGTTTTTGGCAACTCAGCACATTTAGTTTCCCTCAAAACTCCATGCCACTGAATTCCTATAATTCTAAATAAAACACAACGAATATCTTTTCTGATACAAAAGAGAGTAATGGAAATGCTACAATGTCCAGAAAAAAAGAAAACCAGACTATTTTATCTGTCTTTTAATGCCATCAATAAAATTAAATTTCTTATGAGCTCGTAACTGCAGAGACTGCTTAACTGTGGACCTGTACTATACAGTACAAATACTTTAAATTTGGAATCACCCTCTATGTCATATTTATACTCTGGGAACACCCATGCTATGAAATTAACTTGACAATTTGAACTGGGTTGAAATATGTATGAACACACGGCAAAAGCAAACAAAAATGTATTCCAGGGAACATGTCCAAAACCCGTGCCCCATAATAGTATTCCCATAAGCCTCTGTCAAAGATCAACTCAAAATACAGAATTTAAAATACAATCTACCATGAGATGGCAGATGCAGTGGCAGGACTGGATGCCAAGAATTTCTAACAGAGAACATAAAGTATGTTTAAAGTGATTAAAGATGTAAAGGAGGATTTTTAAAAAAAAGTTTTAAGAAAAAATAGACTTGAACAAGAACCAAATACCACTTTTAAAAATTACAGCTACAGTGATAAATTTAAAATTCTATGAACAGCTTCAATCACCTGATTAGATTTATCTGAAATGAAGATTAGTAAACTGGATGATATATATGAGAAAATGACCCAGAATGCATGATAAAAAGTTAAAAGTATGGGAATACGAAGAAAGGCTAAACCACATGGATGACAGAATAAGAGAGTGCAATAAACACATTTCCAAGAGAGAGCGGGAGAGAGACAATATTCAAATAGTGTGAATCTTTAGGTTCAAGAGGATAAATGAGCCCATACAGAGTAAGTTTACTGAGATCCAAATTTAAACTCATTTATCCAAATTATTTGGGGAAAAGAGTACTGGGGATTGAACCCAGGAGTGCTCTACTACTGAGCTACATCCTCACCACTTTTTTTTTCTTTCTTTCTTTCTTTCTTTCTTTCTTTCTTTCTTTCTTTCTTTCTTTCTTTCTTTCTTCCTTCCTTCCTTCCTTCCTTCCTTTCTTTCTTTCTTTCTTTCCTTCCTTCTTTCCTTTCTTCTTTCTTTCTTTCGAGACAAGATCCCTCTGAATTTTCCGGCTGGAGAACTTGCAGGTTTCTTGCCTTAGCCTCCCTAACCACTGGGATTACAAGTGTGCCTCACCTTTCCTGGCCAGAGGCAAAATAACTCTTAAAAAGAACCACAAAATAAGCTGCATGCATTTCAAGAAATGACAAGACAGTCAATTGACTTCTCACTGTAATAACTGAAGAGAGATGGTAGTGAAATAATATACTGAAGTATAGTTGTTATTAACCAAAAAATGTTTTGCATATTAATCTATTATTTAAACTTCAGGGAAAAATACAAATACTCTCACTTAAAAGGACACAAGGAATTTACTACTAATGGACACTCACTATTAGTTCTTTCTAAGGATAAGATTTAGTAGAAGAAATTCATTTTAGAAGGAAAGAATGAAATAGAAGAAGCAAAAGTAAACAGAAATCTTAACCACATGATGTGAGTCTAAAGAACTGATAATTTGTAACAAAAATAACTAAGGGCTTATAAAAGCAAAGTAATTGTAAAATGCAGATGATTCTTAACATGTACAGTGGAATGGCATTCTAAGTACTGTATTTTTCCAGATAAAAATGGAAAAACTGATACATTTCAGACTTGAAAAGTATATATGAAAAGAATATAAAGATTATCATTAAAAGTAGAGATATGAATGCACACATAAATGCAAAAAACTTCAAACCAGCAGAAAAAAAAGGTTATGTTATAATTTTATTGATTCTATTGCTAGAAGGGGAAAATGGAGGAATGATGGCACAACACAAAACAAAGTAAATTGAAAACACTAAATAAAGTAATAGAAATAAATTTGAATATATCATTAAACACAATAAATGCAAACTGATTAATTCACCTTTTGAAAGGTTTTTAGCATCTATATGCAGATTACAAATAATATAAAATTAAAATCATGTAAAGACTGGAAGTAAATGGATGCTAATATAAAAAGGAAAAAATACAACAAGGGAAGGCAAAATACAACTGGAAAAAGATCATTATTTGGGATAAAATAAACTTGATAACCTTAATATGTATGTAACACACAACATGAGCTTGCTTATTTTAACCCAGCTTTCTCAGAAATTGATGAATCAAACAAGAAAATGATCAGTATGTGGAGAAAAAAATAAATAAGGGGCTAGTTTTAGCTCAGTGGCACCACATCTCCCTCAGAAGTGCAAGGTCTTGAATTCCATCCCTGGTAAGGGAAGAAAGAAAGAAAAAGATAAAAGATTAAAAAAACAACAACAACAACTGAGCAGAATTTGAAGCCAATAGAAATAAGCTAAGAATTCGATTCAACCAGTTGGAGAAAGAAAAACAGATAATCCCAAAGAAAATGAAAGGAAGAATTAAAAGCTGAAACAAAGTTTGATTAAAGACTACAGTTTCTTCCTACGCCTCCCCAACAAACACTCTGTCCCTTGAATGATAAGAACTTGGGTTTCTGAAGAAGTGCTTTTTTGACAACATCCCTTAAGAATCAAAACAAATGATTCCTAGTTTTTTTTAAGGGGGGGGGGACGGGTAACAGACATGTAGAAGAAATATTCTAGTAAACAAAGTTATTTCTTTCATCACTATAATTAATGAGATGAGCCTTATTCTATTTTTCATTTTCACATTCTGTAAAGTTTCAGGTTAATACATATTGGAGATGTTAACATTAAGTCCAATTTTTAATGTATACAGTAATTAATGTTCATACTTTTTATAGCTGGAATTCAAGTATTCTTATTATCCTATTATCGCCTTACATGCTGTAAACATTGATTTTTTCCAGGCTGTCTGGTGGCGTTATTCATCACAGCATAGTGCCCAAGTGAAGGAACTAGAGTGCAAGGAGTTCAAAACAGAGAAAGGAATCTTCAAGTCCTTCAGCAGTCTGGTGAGAACTTTTACTGTGGACTGAGAAGCATTTTCCTCAAACTAGCAGGCACGCTGAGTGGCTGCTCAGGGACTCTGCAATATCTTGAGATCGAACAGGAACTCTGGGTTCCATTTACAAAGACTGGATGGCACTATTGCAATGAGAATTTTCAATGTAGCATCAGAACTCATTTCAAAACCAGTTTCGTTAGTTAAATGGTCAAAACTTCAGAAGGATCCGGCACTCTTAGGCTTTCCACGACCTTGGGCAGCAACAGCTTCCAGTGCTGGCAGAATCTTTAGTATGAGCACCAGGTCAGCCACATTGTGTCCTGTAGTCACTGTTCCGTTTCTATATGGTCCTACCTGTCGGACTTCTTCTTGCCCTTCAAATGTCCCTGGAACCACAATCAAACTGTCAATTATATTGCTTGTTTTTGTCACCAGAGAAAAGATAGAGAGATGTTCAGCAGAATTAGGAGCTAGATTCTGATTCCTCTTCAGCAAGGCTTTAATGCAAGAAGTTTCTTCAGGTGCTGGCTTCCTAGGGGAAAGGCCATTTCACACAGATAGAAGTTGAATGGGGTATGTGCATAACAAGCCTGAACCTCCCCTCCAGGGCCTTCTCAGGAGCAGCTTCCCTTCCCCACTGTGGACACTGAATCCCAAACAATGAAGAGCTCACTAACTGCCCATCCTGTAGGAAGGCAGGTTACAGTCTTACTAATGAATCAGATTGCACACGACCTAGTGGAGATAAGAAAATCAACCATTAAATTATATAAAGGTAATATGCTCTATGGCTTAAAAAAATTAAAACAAATGTTCATTTATCTCAATTCTCTGAACAAAGGCAGCAGGACCACTGTGCAAGCTAGAAGCTGGGGCAGATGGAGAAACATATGATACCCACCCTGCCCCGTCCTCACGTATTCCTAGGCATAGTAATTGGATTTTTTCTCTTTAAGACATTCTTACTTCCTGCTTTTGTGTTTTGCCCATTTCTTCTCTGATGTCAAAGGTATCCTTAAATAATCTGTCCCTTAGATTATGGGGTAACCTGTGCCACTGAAGGGCATTTCCTGGGAAGGAGAAAGTAGGAATAAAAATTACTATGGACTATTTTCCCAAAATCCACATCAAGGGAAATTGTCTCCTTGCTTTATAAAAGCAGTCCAACTCTAAATACAAAATGGAAAGATCAAAGAAAACATGCGAAGGGAAACTCAAACTAGAAGGAGCCACTGAGACCTGTGCTGATATGTGCCTAATAGGCAGTCTGCAAAAGCTTTCATCACCCAGCGAAGATTAAAATGCCTTTAAAAATATAGTTGAAGGCCTAAAATCTGAAGTCAATTTCACATTGACTGTAAAGAATCAAAGAAGGCATCATTTGGGAAAATTACATGTATAATAAAATTCGACTTCTGGGCTGTACTAGTCCCTGAGGCCCCGGGCAAACTTTGGTTCTCTGGCGAGCTCTGCAAAATCTCTTTATTTTACTATTCTGGTACAGTATTTCCTTCTAATCCTTTTGCAAATATATTAACAGTCAAAGAAAACAAATTAATAGGAATAGGCTTTCCATGGGACTCTTAAGGCAGGGGAGGGAAAAATAAAACAAGTGATTGCTTCTCTTCCTTTCTAGAAGGTCTGACGGCCAACCATGAATACAATAATCATTACCACCAATCAAAGCTCTGCTAATTCTGCTGCAGAAAGTGGGAGTCATAATCAGTGCATTAAGGACAAGATCTTATTTAATAGGCCACAGACTTTCAACAAAACTTACATGATCAATATTGATGATGATTTCACTCAACAGTGTTTCCATTTAATGACAGATCATATCCTCCCATCAACTTGTATTTAGTAAGTCCCAGATGCTCCCAGGAATGATGTAATATCCTACACTGCACTTTGGGCATTTTGCCAGAATTAGAGCTATATGGCTAAGCAATCGAAAGCAGGTTTTAGAACTCCTAAAGGGTTGAGTAATTTCAGGTTTTGGATATGAAATGTATTGATTATTATAATAGCCCAAATCTATGGCCAGCATTTACCTTTCCAAGTGAGTTGAGATTCTCTCCCATGACTTCACAAATCTACTAGGATAATGGCCTAGGCCTATTTAATTCAGATAATGAGTTAATTCAATTTATGTGTATCCAGTACATGACTACCTCCAATAGACAAAAGGCAGTAGGACATAGTATCTGATCACAAAAGCTTATAACTTAGCAAGTGGAATGAGACACATAGATCATATGTCCAAATGTTCAATTAAATATGAGGGATGGGCCAGGGATTTAGCTCAGTGGTTCCGCAAGTTGTCTTGCAAGCGCAAAGACCCAGGTTCGATCCCTGGTAACCACATATAATACTGGCCGTGGAGACTCACGCCCAGCAGCAATCAGTACCACATACCACAGTGACAGACATGGGGGCTCATGCCTGTAATCCCAGCACTTGGAGGCAGAGGCAGGAGGATTACTGTGATGTGAGTTTGAGGCTGAGCTCAGGGTCAGCCTAAACTACAAAGTGAGACCCTGTCTCAAAAAAAAAAAAAAAAATGAAGACCATGTTAAAAAAATACTATGGAAAAACACATAATTATACCCTCATAACCTAGCATAGGACCGGGTCTCTACAAAGCTGATGTGTGAGGGAGAGCTGGAAGTAACCTCTCTATTTTACCACTCAATTGTTCATCTCAGACCAATTCCAAAGTACAAACTGGTCCCTAATGAATTACACAAAGCCCATCATCCAGGGTTGGAGGAAAGACCACACAACAGAATTGCCATGCTCTAGAGACCAGCGGTTCCATGGGAGCAAGTGTGTTACCTTAAGGATGAACAGAAATGACTACAAGTGAATCATTTCATGTTCCTCTCTTGATTATTTTCTCAATATTTTTCTTAAAACTGACTGAGTATCACAAAGAAGTATCACAGTCACTGAGGGCAGTGATTGAACCCAAAATGAAGGCCAGTCTGCTGGTCTTTGTCCCTTCCCTGAAGTATAATTCAGAGGCCTTGGCTATATGAAAGCGGTTCAAGGCATGGAACTTTCTACACCCTCTGTAAAGTCACCCTTAGTGGGGCCCTCTCTCCTTAGCTGTGTTCTTTCCTATTTGGTGCAAGAGGATCTCTTGGGACAATGCCCCCTTTTGCTTTTCTGTATTAAGCACTGTGTTTAATAGGAATGCAATGTCTTGAATAAGTAAAACAATGTTTAAAACACTTTAAAATGAGTTCTTTGCACCTGCAGAGATCTCCCCCCAAAGAAAGAAAAGTTAGCCTTTTTAAAAAAAACTTTCTTATTAAGCATTCCTATCAGAACAAAACGCTTGAAAGACAAAAGGTGTCTGGTAGCAGGTGTCAGTTTCAAAGCTGTTTTCTGAAAGCAACACCGTGGATAGCAAAGTCAGACATACAATATGACTTTACAAGCTCTAAAATGCAGATAATGTTTAAACAACTCACAAAGTATTGGATTTTTATTTGTTTTGATTTTGTTTTTGTTCTGCCTATCATGTCACCTTCAAAATCACTTTCAGATTTACACAAACTATCAATCAGTTCATGATCAACCATTCACTGGCTTTAAAGTAAATACATTTAAAAAATTTTTTTAAATAAGTCACATCTTGAGTTATATTGTCTTACAATTGCTTCACAAACTTCTTTCTTTTTACATTTTTCCTCCCACAGTTGTCCAGAAAGGAAGGAAAAGAGAGGAAGGGAAATAGAAGAAGGAGGCTGAGAGAGAGAGAGAGAGAGTAACGGGGAAGAAAAGCAAGCTTTTGTGTATCCTTCTGAGATAGGGTCTGGCATTAATAAATTTCTGATTGTTCAGCAGATTTCTCTTCACTTGTATCCCAGAGCCGGGCCCAATAAGGAATATGAATCCCTCCCTCAGACCCATAAGGATCCTCTATATGACAGCTATACACAAAGTGAGAGTGATGCTTCTGTTGCACAGGGAGGTTGTGAAAAACATACTATCATGAAGCAGGAATTGTCCCTATTCGTTTGGTCATCAGGATCTGGCTTTGAACTACCAGTTTATATGGCTGAATAGTCACCAGTTGCCTGAACCCAGGGTCAAGCTCAAATAGATATGCGACTGTGTATTAATAAAACACCCAATGAAGAACCAAAGTATTTGCCAGTCACCATAAAAAGTCTATCGTCCACAGGAAATTAAACATTTTTCCTGGTGGTAGACCCAGTATAAACGCTCACAAATAACTAAGGTTCCTTATGCATTTGCTTTGGGAATGGCACCATTTTCAGCTGAAAAATCCACTGAAAAGCACTTTTGTAACGAGCACAAACACTTGATTCAGAGATGCTCACAAGACAAACCCAAAAACTTTCAAAGAAAACACTGTAGCTCTTCCACCAAGTTGGCAAACATAAGCAGTTTTGTCTTGGGGCTTTTCTCAAATCTCCTTCCTTACATTTTAATTTCAGAAATCTTTCATGTTCTGATTTTCATGGCATTCACATTAGAGGATGTTACAAATCTATGGAGCAACCACCATATCCACGTGTGGAGTTGGGAGTGTGCAGGACAATAGACATTCTGTGGTGAGTCACTAGGCCATGAAAGCACAATTTTATAGCAAACAAGAAGCAACTCCCTGATTATGGCTACTATAAATAACCAGGAGCACTTATGTCTCCAATACTATATTAGTAAGTTTAGAAGACATAATTCCCAAATCTATAAAAGTTGGCTTCACCAGTGTTAATGGGGAAAATAAATCCCTCATTCTCACCATCGTCTCCTGAACAATCTGATTCTCATACTTGTAGTTTGCAAAGAGCAATAGCAATGATTGTGATGCCAGTGCCAACGGTATTATGACTCCTGCTTTTGCTCCACAGAATGAGAAAAACAGCTGAGACTGCTGAACGTGACAGAGTCATCAGTACCAGCATAAGCTAAGTGAAACAGGTGAGCTGACAGACAAGTTTAATCCACAGTAGCCAGAACATTCTTTTGCCTTGGAAAGCTGGCATCAGCCCTTGGCCTGTGCAATTTGCTTCAGAATAGAGTTCTGGAAACTGTAAATGTTTTTTATTCTCAAAGGAAGACCAACCAAACTCAATCAGAGTAACTGTGTAATTGGCTTGGCTAATGGTCCCTAGATGAACCAGTCATTTTCAGCAATTCAAAAAAATCCTAAATGGGTTTCCTTCAGTGTCTTCCAACCCTCTGTGTTCCCTTTGGGTAGCCAATATTACTAGTTTAACAATGATTTTCTGAATTTACCTAGTGTTTTGTGTTACTCTGTGTGGTGACCATCATCGAAGGAGTCATACAGATGACTCAGTTTTACAGACTGAGGTATGTCCGGCTCCGTCCTACAGTTCCTGCGCTGAAGCTAAAATCTCACATGTCACTATCTTTGGAGACAGGGTCTTCAGGAAGATAAAGAGAAAAAAGGTTCTATGGGGCACTCTAATCTTGTATAAGAGGGGACATTGGAGAACTCTCTCTGTCTGTCTGCATGAGCCCCATGATAGGTCATGTGAAGACAGGAAGAAAGTGGCTAACTGTAAGCCCTTATGAAGACATAAGGAAACCTTCACAATGAAAGCTCATAAGGAAGCCCGTAGGAGACACTGAGTTTGTTAGCACTTTGATCCTGGACTTCTAGCCTCTGACACAATGAGAAAATAAATATCTGTGGTCTAAACCACTCAGTCTACAATGTTTCATTATAGCAACTGAGCTAAAATACCCAGCTTATGATGCAACTATTGTAAAGGAAGCAATATGCAGTGCACAGCATATACACCTGTGAGCCTGTCGACCATGCACTAGTATGTATATTATTTCAGCAGGCTTGACACGTGATGCAGAAGAGTTAGGTAAGTCACATTACTTCCTAGTTGCAGAGATCTCAATTCTGCTGTCAGTGTCCTTCTTTACTAAATGTCTGCGAAGCTGCTTGATTTTTAATTTATGCCTAAATTCATCAAGAGCCATTGCTGTTAAAGATTTTTTGTTCACCATGAAGAAATTTCATGTTTTTATGCATGTGTTTGATGTTTGTAAATGTTCAAAAAAGAATGCTGTGTTGAAATTTTCAGTTAAAGTACTATAGAAATGCGAGTTACTAGTGTGCTGTGGGTATCTCTCCCTTTATACCTGAAAATTTTACATCCTTTCCATCAAGCGGTTTGTTTAGTGAGTTATTCAACAATAACACTTCAAGTTAATCATTGGGCCAAAAATTAATCATGGTTTGGAGAAGCTTCTTGAAAGTCTCATTTGATCATCTTAATTCAGCATTTATCAATATCCCTAGAAAAAGTAAACACAGAGTCCTTGGAATTCATCAGTATCAAGAATGGTACTTAAAAAATAATAAAGAACAATTCATGAGGCAATGACCTGCTATAGTAATAATAATAATAATAATAATAATAATAATAATAATAATAGCTTAACTACATGGATACCTACTATAGGAAGCCCAGACTAAGACTTTCTATGTATTATCTCAGTGATCTTTTAGTTTAGATATCATCATCCCCCTTTATAAATGAAGAGACAATGCCAGGCATAGTGGCTCATGCCTGTAATCCCAGTATTTGGGAGACAGAGGCAGGAGGATTGCCAAGAGTTCAAGGCTAGCCTGGGCTACAAAGAGAGACTCTGTCTGCGAGAAAGAGAGAGAGAGAGAGAGAGAGAGAGAGAACTGAGAGATTGAGTCACTATAACTTACCTACAGCAGGAAGAGACAGAGCAGGTTTGAAATGGACAGTACAACTAGATGCTGGACTGTGTTGGTTCTACTGCAGGACACTCAGGGCCTGCATCTTATCATGCATTCTAGTTCAAATGAATTTCCCTCCTACCCTTTGTAGTAACACAGCCAAAGAGACTAGATGTTAGAGAGGCTTCCACATGCTGCTAAGTGATATGCCAATGTTATTTACACAAGCAGACATCCTTCTGAAACCATTCTCTTGTAGAAAATCAATTTGCATGTCTTTAATATAAAACTATATAAAACATCCTTCCAAATCATTTTAATTAACATTAATGTTGTAAAGCTAAGTCTGCATAACCAGCCCAGAGAAATCTGGGCTCCTCAGGTCTAAGTACTTCATGTTCCTTAATTTATAAACAAGACAGAGATATTGCCTTTTCCCCAAAATGGCCCACTACATAGACTGACAGATGCTGCTTGATTCCTGCTTCTCTTCCTATTGAAAGCATTGGCCGTGCTTAGCAGCTCTAAAACATATCGCTCCACTACAAGTTGACAGCAGGCTCCAGCAGCCCAACTGCTGGAGGATCCCTGTTGCTATTTTACACTCAAGACTCTTCTAGAATGTGGCAGCAACACATCCAAAAGTCTGCAAAGCTTGTGCAGGACAAGAAAGGAAGAGATCATAACTCAAAATCATGGGTGGATAAAGAAAGTGTTGAGCCTTTTTATAGACTGAAAGGAATCATAGAAAACACATAGAAAACAGAAATTTCACTTACCTGTGTTCATGGTGTGAAGATATTAAAGGGAAAACCAGAAATAAATAATTCATAAGTTTTCACTGTGCATTGTTCTGAGTAATATGATGAAATCCTACACTGTCAACTCCATCTTGTCTAGGGCATGAATCAGCTCCTTGTCCAGTGGTGCATGCTGCCCTCCCTATTCTCACAGCGGTACCTTAGTTCACAAACTTAATTCTTCCCACAATTCTAGGCACAACTGACTTGATTGAACTGAGGTAACTATAGTGTTACTACACTGTAGTAGTTGAACTACTGTTAGCTACAGTGTATATCCACAGCTGTCCATTGAGGGTCTTGGAACATATCTCCCAATGGTAAAGAGAGAGGAAGGGATCAGTAGAAAAAATGGCTGGGGAATGAGAAGGATTTGCTCCCCTGCTTAGGATAAAGAATGCAAAGGGGGAGCATATTTACTTATTTATGAATTTCAAGAATAAAGATGAATGGAAATGCCACCTTAAGGAAAGAAGAAGACAATTTATGTCAGTTGGGCTCAGTTTTCTAACAAAAGTGAGAGGTTAAGGTGTAGATGAGGAGAGCCGGAAGAAGGGTAGAAAGTGTTTAAGATCAAGAGTCCATTAGAACTGGTTAAAGGGATCACCGAATACAAAGGACTGCTATATTAAGCGCTAATGGTGTAGTGTCGGCTCTGATGATTACTGGGAAACTTCCCCCACAACAGAGAGCAAGGAGTTGAGTCCGGCCCCCAGACGATTGTCTGACTCAAACTGAAAGTGCCCTTTCTGTGACTTATCTGGGCTTCTATGGTTTGTCTATTCTGGGCTTTCAGGATACTCCAAGGTCCACAGCATGTCATGCAAACTTTTCCCCATCTGGCCCATGCTTAAGTCTCCAGCACCTCGAGCTGCCTTCTGCCATAGTGAACAAGTTCCAATTCACTCAGAGCCCCCGGCCATTTCAATGTCCCTTTACCTTAGATCACACAGTTCTGCAGTGTCTTCCCTTTAATATCTGGAGAGAAAACTCTCATTTTTTAAAAGGTCACTCCTTCCAAGAAGCTTTCCAGGTTCATGTGAGATAAAGCTGTTTATTTAATCTCCTTTTGTAATGGATCTACACCCGATATATGCCCTAATTCCATATTTCATCAATTCTAAGATACACATTTTCTCATATTTTTAAAAAGTGTATGAAACAGTATGTAATTTACAATCAATGGTGTGTTATAGCTTAATGGATAGGGCTTTCAATATCTTGGCAACAATAATAGCAACATCCATCCTGTCCTGGAGGTCACTGGCATCGCCTTCCTAAGGTGATTGGAGAAATCCTTCTCACTTGGATGCAGTCTCACTTTTGGCTTCTGGCTCCACCATCACCCCATTGGGCAATGTCTGGAGACATATTTGGTTGTATCAGCTTGGGTGGAGGTATACTGGCTGGCACTCAATGGCTGGAGGCTGAGGACACCGCTCACCATGCTACAGTACAGCAAAGACGTGCCCAACACAAAATGCCACTGGCACACCGAGAAACAATATTTATCTGTGTGCATATTATGCTTAACTATGCCTGGTTTTAAATACATCTTTTATAGTGTTTAATACAACTTAACATGTAGTAATTTTTCCAAACTTTAGTGTATAGAACAAGAACGGTAACTCTGCTGAGGAGTGCTCCATGCCTCCCCAACACCGTTCCTAACTTCCTTCTCTAGATGGGTGAATGTAGCGATGTTTTTGGCTAGAACTTAAAAGCCAGAAGTTCTCAAAAAGATTTGATTCCTTAAACGTTAGTTAATGGTAAGGCCAAGACTCGACCTCACATATCCCACTTCCACGGCCCAGTCAGCTCTCTTTCCTGGCTCAGCTAACACCATCTGGTACAAGAGGAATCTGTGTCTTCCAAAAAGAAGCTGGGTGACTTAGCTGGAGTTCCTATTAGTATTCACACTTCAACACCTGGGCTCCACCCTGCCTTCACCTAACTTTATGAGAATTTAGATTGACTCTCTAAGTCCCCTGTGCCCTTTGGGGAAGTAGATTTATGCAAAAAGGATTGTAACTTATGAGAGTAAAGGAACTTTAAATAAACGTAGATGATTTCATCATGCAAAAGGCAAAGGTGACTTAAGAAATATATTGAAGGCTCTAAAGGAGAGACCATTCATTTGGAAGGACGGTAGGAGAGCTGCCCTCCAACCCTAGAAGTTACACATGTGGAAAAGGCCTTCAGCAACAGCAGCAAGCTGATTTATGGAAAAGGAAGAAGTTGCAAAGGAAGGTTTTGGCAAGGCCTCGCCTGCGTCCGGGTTCTGCAGTCAGGCGGGCCCCAGGCGGGTGCAGAGCTCCAGGCCTCAGCCGCTGAGTTCCAGAGTCCTCTCTCTCCTCCTCACTCTCCTCGGGGACTGAACTACAGGGAGCAGCCCCACCGAGGCTCCCACAGCCCCACCCATTTCTGTTCTGGTCAGGCAGCCCCGCCCTGAGCGCCCAAGTGAGCGTTGAGAGCCCGACTCACCTTGAGATGGATGGAAAGGGACTGCTCCTGCTGCAGGGGCCCCAGCAGCGTCTGCTCTACGCTGACCAGTTCCGAGGTCGAGTCCACCACGCGGGCCAGCGCGCTGCGCATCGCCATGCGCGCCAGAGTGCAGGGCCCGCGGGGCTGGGGAAAGGACAGCAGCTCCGCACCGCCCTGGGCGCCTCGCACCCCCTCCCCCTCGGGGGAGCACGCCAGCTCCTCGGCACCCCTGTTTCTGGAACCCACGCCTCCGCCCCCCTCCTCGCGCCCTGGCCCTGGCAGGGCACGCATCCGACCTGAGCGGCCGGGTGCTGCGGCGGGCACGTGCTCGGGCGGGCTCACCGGGGCTCCGGGACCGTCCCCCCAGCCCCACTCCTGCTGCAGCAGCTGCAGGGTCTGCAGAGCTACCATTTGGTGGCTGATGGAGGCCACTAAGGGCGCAGGGCTGGTCATCGCCTGCGTCCACGGCTCACAACGCTCGGCAAGCAGGTAGAGCAGGAGCCGGGGAGGCGGGGGCTTGTGGGGGTCGCCAGGGTTACATTTCCTAACTCGCGGCTCCAGAGCCTCCGGTCTCTCAGCGCGTGTGGCCGGCCCCGCCTCCGCCCTGCAGTCTGTGACCCGCACTGCCCCTTTCGTTCGTTTCAAGTTCGATTAGGCTTGTTCTGACCCAGAGCTGCCTGGGGCGCTGCTTGGTGTGCACTTGATAATCAGCCAAGGGCTGAGCGCTGACTCTTCCTCCTCTCCGGAGCTTTGGGGAAACGTGCTGCTTTGTACAGATGCAGCCAGCAGAATCACCCCGCCTCTTTCCCATCTGGTGCCTACCATAGAGACTAGAAAGGACAAAGCCCCTCTAGAAGCCAAAGTGAGAGGAAACTGGAAAAGGGACCCCGCGACTGGCTCTCCTCGCTCCCCTTCCGAACCTCAGAGGCGGTTGCAGGAGCCTCCTAAAGTCTTTAGCCTCGAGTCCCCCCACCCCATCCCCAAAAGAAGGTGGACTTATGTATCTCAGAGTGCAGCCAGCTGGGAGCCACGACCCGCCCTCTAGGCACCTGTAGAAGTGGCGTGTCTCCTGGCAGGTGCGGCCTGCCGCTGAAGCCCACGCCTGCCGCTGCCCGAACGAGGGGCCTCGGTGGTTTTACATGAAACTCCCAAAGAAGGCCGACAGCAGGGTTGAAACTAAATCCTTTTATGAGCCGTGAGCCTAGGGGCAGCTGTACAAATAGTTGCTGTTTTTAATTAAACCTAACGGAGCTACTTCCTTAACTTGGGGAAAAGGACTGACAATTTTATGCTTTGATAAGTTGGAAACCATCAGTGTATGGTTGCACTTAAGAAAAGAAAATATTGGAAGGGTGCAGTCTGAACCATAGAGCCATGCCATCGTCGTTTCTGCTTTCTGTCCAGGAGGAACACTAACTAGGAGAGCTGAGGCAAGAGTTAGGGAACAGGCCTACGACAAAGCAATAGGCCCTGGCAGACAAGAAGGTGGATTTCATCCGGTGGAGTTAGATCTGGAGACAGCTTCAGATGGAGAAGCCACGCCAACGCCAGTCTGTCTATGAGTGCAGAAGGGTCGTCGTAAGAGATATGAGGAGGGATGCGGGGTTCTTTAAGGTTTGTTTAACTCTGGAATAGTGTGACCCCATAAAATTCTACCCACCATCCAGAAAAGGTTCCTTCTCCTCAGTGTTTTCTTCGCCTAAAAAAACAAATCTGAATGCCAAGGTAAAGAAAACCTTTCATAAGCAAAAACGAGTATGTTCACACTAATTATAACTAAGTAAAAATGCATGTCTGTGCATTGACAGAGAGGAAATTACTTTGGAGGGAAGTAAATAGTTTAATGTTGATTAGATTCTCTTGCTATGAAGTTACTTAAGTTAATAAAAAAATACAGAAATTCTTCTTTATTTATTTATTGTTTTAATCCTCAGATGTTGGAGTATATTAGGCTCACCAGAGACTAACTGGGAATAGCAAAGACTAACCCCTAATTTTCACAGAACATGTCAGCTCTCCAGGGCGGCTCCTCTTTCCAGACACACAGGAAATCCAGTCTCATGGACTGACCCTTCCACTATCAAATGGCTGATGGCAAAACTTTCTTGACAGATGGAATTCCAGCCAACAGCAGAACTGAAATCACTAGACGGAGCTTGGCCCAAGGCTTCACTCCTCTACATAGCAGGCTGATTCTGAGAGTTGTGAGACCAACCATGTTTCATAGATTATGAGAGATGAAGGTCGGAACCATGGGGTTTTAGGGAAGGAATATACTGGTTAAATCGAGATCTTGTTCTAGTGTCCTTAGGAACACTGGATCGCCTAGCAATTCCATCTTTTGTCTGTCTTGACCATGGCTCACACTCTTCTTTGATGGGATCTCAAAATGTTTTACATCTCAAACTTGGTGATAGGAAGCCTTAACAGGGGAAAAGTTTGCATAGGCTACTGAGATGAGATAACAGAGTAGCAGCTGTGCCATTGATCCTAAACACCTTCAAAGTTACATATGCGTGGCCACCGGACCAAGTAACAAATTATAAACTCCCTATCCACTCAAACTGAGGCCGCTATACACTACAATGCTCATTCAAAAGAATGACACCTACATTATTTTCCTTGCAGCATCTAATTCACTACTTGGTGGGGACCATATACCCATTTCCCAAAGGATAGTTCTAATCCTACACTCTCAGTCCATCAGCTCAAATGGGGTGAGTCCATCCCACTACAGAGGGGTTGGATCTTATAGGCTGAGGCCAAGCACACATCACATTCCCACAGCTTTCAGCTGAATGTACTGCCAAAGAGAAAATAATGGGACTAGAGAGTATAAACAAAGCAATTAAACAGGAAAAAAACAATGAACTTCTATTAAGAAGAAAACTAACCTAATATGGTTTACTTAGTAAAAATAATTTATTATCCTACCTCACAAAATATCTGAAAACATGTTGGCTCCAGAACTGATTAAAACCATAGTTCAAGGATGTCACTAAAACTCTTGATTCTTCCCATCTTTCTCCTCTGCCATTTCCAACACATCACTGTGGTCCTTGGTCCTTGGTCTAGTTCCTCTAGGCCCCTAGACAGCTGCAGTAGTTGTCAGGTCATATCTAAATCGTATCTCTTCTCCAGTGTCCCTTGTTAAGAACAAGGAGATAGTTCCCAAAACCTTCACCCCACTTTCTTTCTCCTTTCCTTAATGAAAATTGTGTCACTTTTGTTTGTAATCCATCCTAATTAAAAGGAAAGAGACTACCCTATGAATCTTAGGTAAACCAGAATTTAATCCAGGAGTTGGGCCTAGGTCTAGTCTTTGTTGAAGCATAGAGTTGCATAAAGGAAGAAAAATAGTTGGTGCAATCAAGATTTTTTTTTTTTCAAGCAGCCCCAATGGCAACAGAGTACTGAGGCTTTTGTAAGAACTGGGCTAAAAAAAAATTGAGATTTCCAGGACTGCCTTTCTTTCTGGATAGACAGGAAGTCTAGGATAACCCTTTGTTATTGTATGGCTGGCTACAAGCACCTTTGTGCAAGTGAAATTGAGAAAATACAGGTTTGAGCCTACACTCTTTAGTCTTATTATCTTTGACAATATATTCTGCTGAAAGTATCCTAAATGATTTTTAGGAATGAGCCAATATTGAGGAGAAAAAGCCAATCCATCTGTAGAAAAAAAATCCACCATGTGAGCCACACAAGTGGATAACTCCACCTCTGAGCTTTTCAATGATACACGCCAATAGTCCTTCTGCTTGAGCTACTTTGGATTGAATTTACCACCTCTTGCAACAGAAAGAATCACAACTGAAACAAACAGAATTATATGTTATATAAAAAATTAGTAGGTTAACAAAGTATTTCTGTGGCCCAAAGCTCTTTTGGCAAAGCACTATTAACAAGTCCCTCCAACCAAATCGATCCAGCAATATTTTTGCTATTCACGTGCTTTCTATTGTTTCAGTACTTATTGAGCAAATCTAATTATTCTTCATGGTTGATAGGAGCACTGGAAACATTCAGACCCATGTGTGCTAGGGAAGGAAGATAGACAATTCAGTGAATTGAGAAACCACTTCACCTGTTAATGAGCTAGGTAGAATGTAGTTGGATAAACAAGTACTCTGGCAGTTCCCTTACTCCAAAGGGATTAAAGGTTCCTTTCTGAATAAAGAAATGATGTGTGTCCTTGTGTGGAATCATCAAGAAGCTGAGCATAGTGAGATGAGAAAGGAGCTGGCAGAAGGCATGGCTATGTGGAACTTTCATCAAAGGACTTGGCACAGCCCAGATACATTTGAGCCTTGCTTATATTCTTTGGCACTTTTCTCCAAGAGAATTCCAGAAATGGAGCTGCTAACCTTCAGTGCACCCTGGTAGAGTTCATAGGTGGGGGCAAAGCAAAAATGTCCAAGGAGACCCAAGAATTATTATTCTTGAATAAAAATTACAACTGAGGAGAAACAGATGGCAAAAAGATATACCAAGATATGAAAATGCACTATAAAAGAGAAAACAATCACACTAGGAAAAGGTGTAGACCCAAAGAAGAAAGAAAAAAAGATCAAATTCCTATTTGAAACATGTAATTGTAATGTTAGAGAATGCCAACGCATAAAAATGCACATGAAGTTTTAACTTTAGTCTAAACTTTGATATTCAGAGAAAAAAATGTGGTCTTGCCACAAAACATTTGAATTTCCCAAAACAGTTGTTTACACAAGACAATGTGTTTGAGGCTATCCTATATGCATTGCTTTCCTAGGCCCTACTTAGCCAGTGAAATTAAATGAAGCTTAGTGATACTAGAGAGGAAAAGCAAAGAAGAGGGATCAAGAGGAAAATAAGAAGATAAAAATGAAGTCCCATCTGCCTATCCTTGACAAAAATCTCATGTGCATTTGTCCTTCTGCCATTCACGTCCAGCACACAAAGCACATTTCTTTCTGGGTATAGAAATAATGTTACTTGGTCCAGTTTAATAACTTATCTCCAGAAGGAATTCTTGATGTTGGCACAGAATAATCAAAAGTGAATTTAAAAAGAATGTATAAGCCAGTCATGGTGGTGCAAACTTGTCATTCCAGAACTTGGGTGACTAAGAGAGAAGGATCACTGTGAGTTTAAGGGCTGCCTCAGCATCATAGCAAAACCCTATCTCAAAAAAAAAAAAAAAAAAAAAGAAAGAAAGAAAAAAGAAAAGCAGAAAAAAATGGCATATATTGTTTTTTATAATTACTGCATCTTTGGTAGATGATTTAGTTTTTAAGAATCAAAGAATGGCCTTGGATTTGCATATTCCCCTTTCCGCATTTCAACAAAATAGCCTCAATAGACTTGTCCCTCCATTTCTGATTACAACATATAACCCTTAATGATATCCTCTCTCTTAAAGGGAAAATTACAAGTTACTACTTGATGTCCTAAATTCTTTTGATTAACTGTATAGATACAGCTGATTGTATTGAACTTAGTGAAAAAAAGATAATGATAAAATTGGAGAAAAGGGGAAATGTAGGCAGGTTTTAATAATTTTTGCCAATTAGATTCCAGGATCATTAACCTTTGTGAAAAAGAAAAGGTGATCACTAATGTCACTTTCCAGGATCACTTTTGATTTTCATGTTTTAGTAGGTACCATTTTCCTGTGATAGAAAAAAAAATGTTTGCTTTAGGTAGATATTTTAATTTTTTCTACTTCTCCCAGTCTTCTTTGTATGTACTCCTCATGTCTTTACACACTTTATTTCTCAAAAAAAAAAATTCTCTATTATTGTTCCTGATGTTATTTTTGGTCAAAGAAACACTAAGGTTTTATCCATCTGTCTTAATTACCTTGTCTCATTACTGATACAAAATACCCTACAACCGAAGTTAAATGAGGAAAAGTTTATTTCAGCTGACAGTTTTCCGATATTTTAGTTCATCATTGGCTGGCTCCAAGGCAGGGTGCTATGGGGGAGGGGGAACAGTTCATAACAAGCGGAAGCCAGCAAGGCAACAAGGCAGCAAGCAGTCAAGTGGTGAAGCACCAAGTGAGGACAGCAGCCCTCTCTCTGTCCCTCACAGTCTATCCAGGCTACACACCCTTAGGGAGGGTAACACTCACACCAGTGATGGGTCTCCACTTTATCCACACCCAGTATTATGCCAGAGCAGTCAGTGGGCCAATTTAGATCCAGCTGCCTCTGAATATCCTGCTCCCCACGACTGCCCCTGACTCTGGGGGGACATCTAGGCACAAATCATAGCACCATCCTCTCAATTACCCTTCTTTCACTTCTATTTTTCCAAATCTCCCTTCCCCATGGTATTTTTAGTGTAAGGGGGAGAAAAAGGTTGGGACACATAGTTATTCTGTTTAGCTTTTGCTGTTATTGCTCTGGATATATTTCTGTGAAGAACAAAATCCCATAGTAGAAGATTCAATAGACTCTTAGACCTGAGTATAGCAAAGGAGAAGTAATTCAGTTTTAAAAACTGGACCAGTGCCTGCCCACCTTGGCTCTCTGTACTAGGAAAACAAGAGAAGCCAACAGTTCTGCTTATTTTATTTGTTTAGTCATTTTAATCACTTTTGTTGCAAAATATTATTGAGAATGGTCTGAAGAGTTGAAATAAGGTAAAAAAGTTTTAAAAGTAAAATTTTTAAAGCATGACTGAAGTGATCTTTTTTTTCTAGAAAAAATCTAAAATATTCTTAAACTTTTGTTTATATAAAAATACAATATTATATATTTAGTAAAAAAGAGTGTCTTTTTAGAATCTCATCATCTGTTTATCTACTGTTCACTGGTTGCTAGGTAGTGAGTAGAGTTTTAATTATGCTGATCAGACCACAAAGTACAAATGGTCAATAGAAGTGATCAAATTTAAAACTTTCATCCAAAAAGTAAAATGTAAGTTGTGTTTGACCTGTACTCTTTATTTGAAAATTGAATCCACTTTAAAAAAGCCCTTCAATGCTTCTGTTCAAATAATAAAACTTTCTTGATGATGATAATTAATTTGTTGAAGAAGCCATAAAGGGGTTATTACTGTCCAACTCATTTTAGATAAGTCCATTACTTCCTAAGTGTCTATTTTAATTTAGAATTATTTTTATCTGAGTTATTTTTAAAGAAATGAGTAAATATTCCAATGCAAGGTAAAATGTATTATATATGATAGATAAGAGTATGCCTTGAAATTCCTTATTTAATTTAACACAATTCGTGGTGGATGATGGAAACATCTGCCTGGAAAGTACAAGAGAATCAACTGAAAATAATATGAACATATGAATGTTTACCTGACATACACACTATCAACATCAGAATGATTTTCTATATCAACAATCAGATGATTTTCTACCACAACAATCAACGAAAGATGTCTGAAGGAAACATTCTTGTTAATTCAAAATAACAGAAATATCGGTAAAAATAGTGAAATAAACTAATAAGATATTTTCAAGACCTATAATAAAATACTATGTAATAAAAAATTACAAAGTTACTGAAATTTATGAAAGAGTCTAAATGTGTAGACAAAAATATTTGTTTTCTAATTAAATAGTTCAAATATTTAAAGGTTACCAATTTTCTCTAAGCTAAAATGACCATTTCAAAAAACATTTGCAACATAAAAATAGACAAAGTATGAAACAGAATATACAAAGAGTAATCATAAGTTTTTAAATGACTGGATTTTGTTGGAATATAGGCAAAAATAGAGACTATTAAAGTTTCAACAAACATATAAAAATATGTTTCACCTCCATAGTAATCAGAAAATGCAAATGAATCAATGTCCAACATGATCTTTCTCCCGGATGGAAATGGTTGGTTAATATACAGTTCACCAACATGTAGGGTAGTGGCAGGTTTCATATGCTGTGGGTGGATGTGTACAGAGTCAATCTTTTTGGAGGATAACTTTTGTAGCACAGAAATGTTCACTTATGAACACGATTGTATATGCAGCATGTGTAATTTTTTTAAAAGGGAAAAATGTAAATAACTGAAATAGCAGTCTGCCAAGAAGTGGAATAAAGTAATAGGATACCAGGAAATATGTGCCCCTTACAATGAAAGCTTTTATAAAAATTGGACATAACTATAGTCATTAACATGGGAAGCAACAAGTCACCAAAAAATTCACTAACTAGAGCACCAAATTCCTCCTTCATAAAGCTTCCATTCTAGCATAATTTTGATGGTAAATTAAAAAAACATAAATATAATCCCTATTGTTCAATAATAATTTCTGTGAAGAAAAGTAAACCTTAGTTTCTCCCCCTTTATTCAGCTATAGGAGAATGGCTGACGATCTATTCTAGTAGAGTTGCTTTTTCAATATTAATTTGAGTCAAAAATTCTGAGGTAAAATTTTGGAAATAACCATAGTGTGAGCAGTTTTGGCTGAGTGAGTCAAAGCATCCACAGGAGTTGCCACAGCAGCGGCCAATGCAGTAGACATAATAATGGCTACAATCAAAATGCCTCGAATGTGCTTTGGTTTAATATGTTTAATTTGTTCAAGGGTTAGATCTGCCACCCAGATTCTAGTGAGATTGGTAGAGAGCCGTGCTTTGGCTTATTGTCTCTGTATCCTAATATGTGTAAGATTTAGTTGAAAAATATTATTTGTAACACAGGGGTTAACCAGATGACACTGATAGGCAAGGATATGTTAAGTGTTTAAAGGGTCTATACAAATGATTAGAGGTATTATATTCTGTTATCTTAGGTTCTTGATTAACAAAAACTAGGATATATGGACAGGAAGTATAAATCACAGCATGGTCAGAAGTATCACCAGCAATTCATCTGAGTTTATCTAAATGTTGATGGTTATCAATTTTAATAATACTAGGGAAGAAAGGAATAACTAGGTGCTGGAAGTATGTTTTGATAGTGAAAAGTAAGTGTGTGTGGAGAAGAATAACAAGGGTCCAGAAGACCCAAGAAGGTGAACTGTAATAGTAATTAAAAAGTAAAATGTAATTCAGGTAGAATCTCATACCATCAAATTATGGAGTCCCTAACTTTCTCAGATTAGGCTATAAGTAAGACAAAATAATAGAAAGATATCGAAGTTATTTATATACCAATGGGGCTGGAAAAGAACACAATACCTACTATCTGTCAGAGACCAGAGGAGAATAAAGACCTAATTAGTCTCCTCTGTGAGGAGAAAGGAGAAGAGGTACACTCAGGGGTGATTACATAGTGCAGGGAGAAGTTGAGACTTTTGAGATTAAGTTATTTACCAGAGAACATACCAATGATTATTGGAAAGCAGGTGAATCTTGTGTTATTTTGATTGCTTGTGCGCATGTTCTGGTGAATCAAAGAAAGATGAACCAGAGGCCTAGGGCTTCTCTGCTACCAGAGACAAAGTCCTCTCTGGCTGCCAGTGTGCTGAGCTGACTCCATGTCTCCTTTTCATTCATCTTTGTTCACCCTTCAAGTGAGAGAGAACAAGGTAGTAGGTCTAAGTCCCTGAACAAGGCTAACCAGGTGTGCTGGCCACAGGTGATGCCCCAGCATTGGACTCAGGACCTGGAGCTTGGCTACAACTACTGGTGACTATGCTTAATGGAGATTTTTTTTTTTCTGCCAGAAAATAACAATTCATGGGTAACAAGTATCAACCACTAGAATAGCTAGCGTGGCTACAGTTCTTCCCATAGTCCTTTATGGGGTCAGGAGGTGGCAGTTAAGCTCTGCCATATATAAAGTGTCATTAGAGGTAAAAGGTGGATCTAGATATCCTCATATAACTACAGTATGTCAAAAATAGATGAGTAGGAGCACAAGCCAGATGAATCATAACACTTATTTGAGGTATATATGTGTCAGTAAACTCTGAAAGATAAAGAATCTTTTTACTTTTGTAATTTTGAAGTTATAAATGACTTGTACAATGATTACAAGGAACAGATTTTCATAAATGAAGAGAATTCTCATGCTTTGCAGCATTTTCACATGATGCCATAGATACACAGCCTTAGCAGGAACCCAAAGAGGGCCTGTGGATGATAAAATAGGTGCATATTCCCTCCCCTAGTTAACTGTTCTGTTAAACCCAGCCACTGTGGGTCTGACAATGGGCAATGGTAAAGGACAAATGGTTTTGACTTGTCCTTTGTGAGGATAAAATATTTCTCTACTGCAATGAAACTGCCTGAATCACAAGTTTAAAATTTAAAGTAAATAATGCTTTAGGCATGTCTTCTTGTAGAGGAAGCTTCATTATCATACTTCTTTAAAAAAAAAAATGGGTGTGAAAGAACCCTTGGCTTGTTGCAGTATTGCTTGACCTGTTGGGTTATAAGGTATACTTGTAATGTGTTTAACATTCCAGAGTTGAAAATCCAACCAAAATCGTAAATATAGGCAGCTCTGTTATCAGTCAACTTGTAAGCAATTCTGTTACAACAAAATATGACAATAAGTGACACTTAACATGTTTTACAGTTTCATCTAATTGTTAAAAAGACAAATAAATATCCACAGCAGACATCCATAGAGAAATTTAAGTTCATCAAAAGGATAATGATAAGTTAGTTCACTTATCTAATTTTATTACTTTTTTTTACATTTTTCCCCTTGTTATTTACCCCTACACCCTCTTTCCTTTTAAATATTTTCTATTCACAATACCAGCTATGTATACTAGAACTCATTTACATCTTCATTTTCTCATACCAGAAAAAAGATATGATATTTACACATCTGTGACCTATTTATTTCACTTATGAGGATGTCTTGAAGATACATCCATTTGAGTGTGAAAGACTCAATCTTATCATTTTTAACAATTATCTTCATTGGTATATTATGAATAGACATCATAATCACATTCAACATTAAGAGTTTGTACCAGAATATGACATGACTTGATTCTCATTTTTTCCCTTTTCCCCCCGCGCTGCATCCCCCTGCTCCCAATATACGCAATTTTTGTTTCTTTTTTCTTTATTATTACCATATCCGTTTTTCCCTCGTTATTTACCCTTACACTCTTTCCTTTTAAAAATTTTATTACTTTTTGGGCCGGGGATATAGCTCAGTGGTTCCAGCGCCTGTCTTGCAAGCTCAAGGGCCAGGGTTCGATCCCCGGTAACCACATAACAATACTGGGTGTGGAGACTCACCCCAGCAGCAATCAGTACCACATACCACAGTGCTAGGCATGGTGGCTCACGCCTGTAATCCCAATACTCGGGAGGCAGAGGCAGAAGGATTGCTGTGATGTGAGCTGGAGGCTGAGCTCAGGGCCAGCCTGAACCACAAAGCAAGACCCTGTCTCAAAAAAAACCTTAAAAAAAATTTATTACTTTTTTAAACCATGGGGATTGACATCTATATAAGGAGCAGATTGTATGTGTTTTTGGCAGTCAGGGAAAATGCAAATGATTTCTTGGGCCTGTTTATGTATGAGATTAAAAGAAGGAATGAATCCATTAGCAACTCAGTAAAAAAAAAAAAAAAATGTGATGTGAAGCAAGATCTTCTAAAGAGGCAAGAAGTATAACCAGAGAGTTAGGACCAAGTGTTGCCCTCCACTAGGAGCCAGGAAGACTAGAGTGAGAGCATACGTGAATACAGAAAGAAGTACAATGCAGTATCTACTCAATTCTTGTAAGCATCTAAACATGTGAAAAGAATTTCATCATTACCATCATGAATAACGGTAGTTTCAAGAATCTGTAGGATGTTCACAATGTAAACCAAATCAGCAACAATACTGAGAGGTTATTTAGAGAACTGTTATTTGTTATTGTTCATGGTTGTCTTAGAAGTTGGATCTCTGTAGAATGTTAACAGACAAGTATAAAATTTTATAGGAAAATTTAAGATTGAGGGAAACATAGCCTATTAGCATAACAATTATGATGACATTATTATATTAAATGGCATGAGGTAACTTGCATCTGTCTCATTTTTAAATGAGTATCATCTAAAAAGAATGTATTTTCCTACGTATGTGGCACTGTTTAGACTGTAAGTGAGCATTGTTAAGTATTATAACATACATACACACAGAATAATCATATATAATCATGAGTCTTGGAAAAGGATTTACATCCATTGGCTGGCTATCCTGTGTTAGATTTGCACAAAAGTAAAAGAAAGTCAAATATTTGCATTTAAAATTTACCATTATGAATAGTTGCAGTCACCAATATGATTAGGTGATATTTAGCTTTGTAACTTTGAAGACCTGCACATCTGGGAAACATAAATATGTTTAATACACAATAAATCTGGCAATAATGGATGTTACAAACCAGGTTGGAACTTTCTTAGAAGCTGGCTGTGTCTTAGGTTATGTCATTGATCAATTTAGGTACCTCTGTTATTCATACAGAAAAGCTCATGTTTAGAATTGATCTCAGAAGTGAGAATTATAGCCTTTTTCTGAAAGCATTGGTTAAATTGAATTTGAGAGTTGAGATCTGGGGAAAAGTAACTGAAGAGAGTCAGGCCTATAGTCCCCTAGTCTTGTTGGAGCAGGAAAGAGCTTTTAGAAGGTATAGTTAGGGCTCAGTTAAACCCAAAAGAGCAAAGCATACAAGAAGTAAACCCCCATATTGCTTTCTATAAACTGCTTCTTCCACAAACATCTTTAATATGCTTGAGCTTCCAGTTTTGTCTGCATAAAAAAAAACAAACTTTATTGCATTAAAATCTTCTAACATCAAAAATATATTCCCGGGGCTGGGAATTTAGCTCAGTGGTAGAGCACTTGTCTCATAAGCATGAAGCCCTGGGTTCAGTTCCCAGCTCCAAAAAATAAAAACGTATAAAAAAAGTCATAAAACAAAACTATATTCCTATATTGGTATATTCTTTATATTTATATTTATATTTATATTTATTTATATTATTTATATTATAAATGGGCATGGTGACTCACGCCTGTATATTTATATTCATATTATATGAATTATATAATAATATATAATATATTTATATATTATATATTATATATTATAATTATATAATATTATATTATTTATTTATATTTATTTATATTTATATTTCTTTATAATTTCCTATATTGGTATATTCTTTATATTTTAATCTCTGTCCTACTTACTATATAGTCTTTGTATAACAAACTTGGTTGTGGCTCTTGGCTTAGATCCTTATACTGTAAATCTGGCTGGAGATCAACTTTCTAAGTCAGCATTAAAAGGTATGTTATCTCTATTGAGGCAGCAGTAGAACAACTTAATCCGGTAATTATGGCCTAAAAAGTTACAAAGTACAAGAAATATTTTAAGCAAATCAATTTAACAAAACACTGACTTAAATTGAAAGCCAAAAGTAAACTTATTAATCAGCTAAGATTTGTAACAAAGGGCTCCTATAATTTAGGAAACAACATTTATGTCATACAGACCATCTGGGCAAAGTTCCAGGAAGAATTTCTGTTTCTTATCTCTGTTTCTTAAGACATAGAATATTTGTTTGTTATTCCTATGACTGAGTTTTTCTGTAATCTTTTCAAACAGAGGTTTTATGTGTACTCTGAGAACAGCTTTCCCATACATTTAAGAATCAGCACATATAGCTCAATTTTTAAATTTTGGCTTGTGCATGAAGTTATTTGGCTACTTCAAGTGTCTGTTTTACTTGCCCCATGTCAATTTCTCTGTTCTTAAAAAATCTACAAGTATTCTATGTCTTTTGAGTAGAGGAAAAAAATCTTAGGTAAAGCAGACCACCCAAAAATGGGGTGGGACACATCTCCCTCTCCCACAGGACCCATTAGATGCAAGGAAAAAAAAAAATCTACCAATTGCAAAATACATTTTCTATTTGTCTGGACTCAAATCAGACTCCAAGGGCAGCAAAAATGAGGTTGTAACTTTACACTGTTGCAAGGGTGAATTATTGAGCTCAAAGCAGCTGCAGGTGGTGTAATTGGCTATGTCATCTTCAGAACCTTGTAAAAATACTGATAGGAATTTCTGTTTCTGGTAGATTGATTTCAGCTTAGCCATTGTAACTGTTGTTTCTATTATTTTTCCTCCTTAAAGTTTGGTCCATGTTGTAAACAAAGCAAGAAAAAAAAAAAGTGAAAGAAAACGACAAAATAAAAAACAAATCTCCATGCATCTAATAATTGCACAGTTAAGTGACCTCTTGGTGATCCTATGATAGTATAAAAAGAGCAAAATAGAAAAGAAAAAGTACATAAGAGAAAAACACTGTCCACTCTCACTTAACAATTGGACAATTGAAAAGCCTAGCCTTGCTCTAGCCCGAGATTTGCTAGACTATTCTGAGGCTGTCTATGCCCCTGACTGGGATGAATGAGAACTTGGACATTCCTCCTTCTTCCTTTTCAGCCTTAGGGAGGTCAGTTCACTATGCTGATTTTTAGTTGTAGGTTTTGCTTTGCAGTTTCAAATGAATAGTGACGCTTCCCTGTTTGTCTCAAATGTGAGTTTTTACCCCATATTGGATACCACTTCTCACAGTAACCATGGCTATGAACAGAATAAAAAACATTACTTGGAGACAAGATTTCATTAAATCCCAGAAGCCTAGATTAGCACTCCTGCTCATTAGAGCCTCAGGTAAACAGCAGAGCCTGAGACCTCTGTAATTGTTTATTTTTTGTTTGTTTGTTCTGTTTTATTGAGACAGGGTCTTGTTTTGTAACACAGTTTAGCTTAAATTCCCAGCAATCCACCTGTTTCAGCCTCCCAAGTGCTGGGATCACAGGCATTCACAACCACGCCTGGCTGTAGCTTATTCATAAGTCAAGAACCTGAGAACAAGATATATAGAAGAAAACATTTTTATCACAGTTTGACCAAGGGACAGGCAAGGCGAAGATCACGTGTTACATGACATATGCACATCTAATCTAGACAAGTTTATTGGAGGCTGAGGAAACACGCTGGCTAAAGCAAATTTTCTTGAAATAATCTGCTATAAATTCTGTGACTGGTATCCTACAGATCTGCTATAAATTTAACTCATTCATCTCAGAAGTCCTCCACTGTTGTCCAGAGAATTCTTTCTTCTTTCACATTCACTTGAAACACTCCTTTGGCCAGGGTCTCCTCACAGCTTCCTGTCAAGTCAAGTGTTTGGTTTTTGTAGCATTAAGAACAGAGACACACAACAAAGAGGAGTCAGAAGTGGAGAATGGTTCAGCCAGTCTCCAGTGTCTTCTCAGAGTGAGCCGATGGAGGGTGATAGGACATTCCTTCAGAGAGCATGGCCAAGGAGGTGGCTCTTCAGCGGAGTCCTGTGAGAAATCAGGGAGAGATCCAGGTATACTTGGAGGCCTGGCAGGTGGGGTGGCAGTGAGGAGAGTGGAGAGAGGGATGTGCTCATGCAGGGCACATAGCAGGGCTTATAGCAGTGTAGCAGGAGGAGCAGAAGAACAGTGATGGAACAAGAGAGCAGTGGCAGAGCCAGGTCACCAGAGGGCATTCTCTAAGGACAGAGGATTTAAAAAAAAAAAAAAAACTTTTACTTTGAGAGGAAAACAAGAACAGTTGAAAGAATATCACAAAGGACACCCATAGATATATTCTTTTTCTAGCAGTTTGTTCTTTTTGCTTCAACTCTCCCTCAGTTTTTCTTTCTTTGTTATTTCTTAAACCTATTTGATAGTACTTTGCAGACATCATGACACTGACCTCTAAAACCTTTGAATCTCCTAAATATAACAATATTTTCATGGTTTGGAAGAGTCCCCGTATGTTAAAGGTGTGGCTCCTAGCTAATGGCACTCTGGGGAGATAGCAGAACCTATAAGAAGTGGAGCCTAATGGAAAGGAGTTGGGTTGTAGGGACACGCCAGTGAAGAGAGTTCCAGGTCCCTAGCTCCTTCTTCTTCTCTGCTTCCGCGCTGTCACGAGGTTAGCTGCTTTGTCCCTTTGTGGGCTCTTTGCTATGTTATTTGGCTTCACTAAAGGCCTAAAAAACAGTGGGTCACAAACTGAAACTTCTGAAACTATGAACCAAAAAAAACTAGTTTTTAAATTGTCTATCTTAAGTATTTTCTCACAGTGACAGAAAGATAACACAAACAAGATGTTAAAAAACAACATAAATTCAGAAACTAGAACACTGATAAAATGCTACTGATGCTGGTTAGCTTTTTTTTTTTCTGTGAAAAAAAAAAAGTGCCTGAAAAAAATCATCTTAAAGGAGGAAAGCTTTATTTTGGCTCGTGGATTCAGAGACTTCAATCCATGGCTACCTATCTCTATAGCTTTTTATGTCTGAGGTGAGAAATTCATATCAGAGAGAGAGAGAGAGAACACCAGATAGGAAGGAGCCAGAGACAAATTATAATTCTCTAGGTCACAATCCAGTGACCATTCCCTTCACCAAGGTGCCACTTCCTAAATTTCTATTATTTCCCAGTGATAATGATTATGATCTCCTCAATAGATTAATCCACTGAAGAGCCTCATGATCCAACCACCTTTCAAAAGTCCCACCAGTGCACACATGAGAATTTGAGGAATATTTTAGACCCAAATCATAACACTACCATCCAATGGAATTGGAATTTCATCAGTTGGCCCAATAATGGCTTCAGAGATTGCTTCATCTCCCCTTTCTTGTCTGTTTAGTCTGCTTTAATGGAATCTATTCCTCAGCTTTCTTTGCTTTTCTTATTTTTAATATTTTTAAAGCATACAGCCAAATTTTGGGGGTAGGCATTCCCTCAAACTTGTGTTTATGTAACAATTCCCTCACAAATGAATTTGTGTTTCTTTTGGGTAATAATACTACATAAGTGGCATGTTCTCAGTGTACAGCATTGGGAGACAGGATGTCAAGTGTCTCACTGTTGGTGGTACAACTTTTGATCACTCATTTAAACTCGTTTCTTATGCATAAGAACCTTTTCATCATTATAATTATTTTAGAGATTTATTTTGAAATTATATGTTTCCAGTTCCTATAGTAAACTTTGGCCCAATGATTCTAAGGATTTGGGGTTTTAAGTATTGGGAAGCCACCAGAGGTAAAAATGTGATTTTGATAATTTTAAAAAATTACTTGTATACCTGAGAGGATTGAAACCAAAGAACTAATGGTGGACTTTTATATCATTGTACACTATTTATTTGAGCTTCTTGTGTCATTTTTCTGGAAGGGCGACAGGGTCTCATTTTATAATTCAGGCTAGCCTTGAACTCACAGGAATCCTCTTGCTCCTGCCTCCCAAGTGCCACCACTCCTGGCATTGTGGTATGTGGTTACTGAGAATAGAACTCAGGACCCTGTGCTTGCCAGGTAGACACCAGAACCACTGAGCTAAATCCCCAGCCCTCTAGTGTAAATTTTTAAAGTACACACATAAAGTTTGGATCAGAAAAACATGAATTAAGTCCCAATAACACTGATTACTATCCACATTCAAAAGACAATATGCTGAATACAAATGAATTCATTTTTGTTTATTAAAAGCTACTGTTAACTAGTCAATTTAAACACAGTTACTTTGTGGAAAAATTGGTATTTAGATTCATTTTGAGTCAGTACATAATGGTTTACAAATATTATAATAACATGTAATATGCATTGCAAGTGCCAATATGGGCCTGAAGTCTTCAAAAGTGTCGTAAGAGTATGGGACAATTTTAACTCTTCAGGATGCTGTTAGGGCATGTTGTTTCTCCACAGATATGAGATTTTTCAGTTACAAAATTTTAGCTCCAATTTAAAATTTTAGTAGGTCCTTCTCTTTGTGGTTTTGAAAATATGGCCAGGAATTTTGCTTAAGATAGAACCCTGGATATTGTAAAACTTAGAAGGATCAAACAATGACAGTCATTGCTAAAGAAAAAAGTGTGACAGAAGGGTGAGTTTACTGTACTCTAAGCCACTCTGACCTGTAAGGAGGAAAATGACCAATGTGTGTAGAGATATTCCTCACACACTTGCCTTGCTTAAAGACAGCACTAGCAAGTACACAGAGAGACTATGGAAAAGCTTACTCTGTTTCAGTACAAAAGGTCATCCTTTCGATGGTAAACCTATTGTTCACATACAAGCACAGACATTGGTACATATATGCATATTGCACATATTTTGCTAATATGTTACATAAATGCTAAATTATTCAATGTTTAAGACTTGTTTTGTAAAGCTTATTTTCTTTAGCATTGTAGAAAAATGAATGAATAAATTATAGTATGTTTTATTAAAAATACGCTGAAATCATTAAAAAGAATGATAGAAGCACTGACATAGAAAAGCAGTAGCCATGTTATAGTTTGTGTACAGTATGCCATGCTTTAAAACCATGGAACTAAAATACAGTGATCCAATTATAATTTTTAAATTACACAAGAATATATCAAATGATTACTGCTTCTGGTAGTGGCAGAGAAATGAGCTGTTCACATGACTCTTCCCTTCAAACAATATTTATAAAAACAGTGTAATATACAATGAAAATACTTTGAGATAGTGGATCTGCCTTAGAAAGGATAAGAATTACAAGTTTGTGGCTTTGGACTTGAGAACACTATCAAATCCCTGTGGCTATGATTAGGGAAAATTATGGGAAAAACCACAACTTTATTAGTTAAAGGTACAAGAGATAACAGTTAAGGAAGGGAAAAGTAGCTAGAAATTTAAAGGGAAAATCCTGACAATAGGGAACCAGACAAAAAAATAAGACACAAACTCTGAAAGTAAATTCTGCCCAAGTCCTTGCCTCGCAGCTAATCTCCAGTAACAGAGAAGACCCTAGGGTCCACCCAGTAAGCATGTAGAAGCAAACGTACTCCTCAAAGACACAGTTACATGTGGTCAGATCTATGAGTTTGCTGCTATTGTCTCCTTGCTTACCAATTTTTGATTTTTTTAATAACTAGTGCATATTAGTTATACATACTAGTGGGCTTCATTTTGGCATGTTGATACACACATGCAACACATTTGATCATTCCCCCCTTCCCTTCCCTATTCTTTCCTCCAACCTCTCTTCACAAAAGTCTCTCTTCTACTGTCATGCCATTTTTCTGTCTTTTGCCACCTACATTTCTTATATGAGAGGAAACATGCAACATTTGACTTCCTGAGTCTGGCTCATTTCATTTAACATGATTATCTCCATTTCCAACCATTTTCCTGAAAATGACATGATTTTATTTTTCTTTATGGCTGAATAATATTCTGCTGGGTGGGTAGACTGCATTTTTTCTCTATCCATTCATCTCCTGATAGGCACATAGGTCCTTTCCATATCTTATTGCTATTTGTGCTGCAATAAACATGAGTATGCTGATTTACTATCACTGAAACACAATACCTGGCACTCACAATGTAAAAGAGAAATTTAATTTGGGTCATTGTTTCAAAGGATTCAATCCATGATTGGTTGGTTGTAAGGTAGAAATATCTCAAGGGAGGGACAGGACAGAGCAAAGATGCTTAGTACATAATTGCAGGGAAGCAGCAGAGAAGAAAGTCCAAGAACTTATTTAGTGCCCAAAAGCATGCCTCTGTGACCCACAGAAAGAGAGACCTAGAAGTGTATCAAACAACTCTTGAGCAAAAAGAGCAATGCTAGAGGTATCACAATTCCTGGTTTGAAAATGTACGACAAAGACGTAGCAATGAAAATAGTACTAGAACATAATAGATATGTAGACCAAAGGAAGAGAATTGAAACAGAGAAACAATTCCACACAAGTACAGCCATCTGATTATTATTCAAAAAAAACAAAGTTACATGCTACAACTATGCAACAGCTCAACTACAGAGGTGAACATTGAGAGGCCTGAAGTACAAATCACAAGGGTTAAAGTGAACAGAGCAACTGGAAATTATGGGAATCCCGTGAAATAAAGAAGCTGAGGGTATGAGCCCCATCTGTGCCCAAATATTTGGCTCACTGGCAAATAAGTGCTCATGTAGAAGAGGCCAAGCTAGAAAATAGCAGTGGGAAAGCATAAGAATGGAGTGATAGCTCAGTTGCTGCATTCATAAAGAGAAAATTTGCAAGTTGAATTCATTCAATGAACCACTTCAGAGAATAAGAACAAACCATCCTCAATAGAACTTTAAAGACTCTAGAATCACAAAAAGATATTAAATAAAATGGTAAAAAAAGTATTAAACATATATAAAAACAGAAAAACATAACCATACTAAGGAAATAAAGTGCATAGAATTTGACTTCATGTGGATCCAAATGTTGGATTTAGCAAAGACTATAAATAATAGTTATAAATAGATTTAAAGTTTTGAAGGAAAAATGTTATCAATAAATAAAAATAGAATGTATCTACATGAAATGAAAACAAAATTTCTAGACATGAAAACTACAAAAACTAAAATTAAAATTCACTGTATGAGCTGAGTGACAGATTAAAAATTGCAGGAAAGGCCTTTAGGAAGAGAATGTACAAGTAGGGCACAGCAGGTTCATGCAATGGATTCTGGCAAGCAGGCCCTGGTGCCATCAACCAGCACTCAGATTTATAATTTTTTTATGACCAGGGTGTGACAATAAGGCCTTGGAATCTCTATTTCCTTGTAAGCCAAACTGGACATGACTGTTACATGGGTTAGATCCTCCAGAGACATCACCTACTTCTCTGCGGACTGAAAATAAGTGCAGCAGTGGTACTGGAACCTAGACAGAGGCCCTTAGTGAGTTTCTCTGCCTAGTCCATCAGGTTGAGAAAAACACTCACAGGAGGAATGAAGGAGTCCTGTTGACCACAGCCAGTAAACTGAGATTACTTAAGGGCCATTACAGATCAAAGGACAACCCAGGAAATAGCTATATCCTAAAGCTCCTGAACATTAGGAAGAAAGAGACTTACAACAAACACTGCCCAGACACCAGGCAAGATAGTTAACCAATGTGAGCAAAGGAATCAAAATGGGAAAAAATTTTAAAAAACCGAGATACAAAGATCATCTCCATAGGTAAATTCAAGGAAAAAGAAAATGGAGCAGACTGAAGCTCAATCACCAGGACTCTGAGATGGTAACAAAAGCACACCTAGTAGAATGGAAATCAGAACTGATCTCTGAGATGAAAATAGAGATGCTATCCAGAGTGAATGATATAATTAATAATGCTAAAGAAGAGATGAGAGATATGGTAGAATTTGAGATAACAAAAACAATGGAACCTTTTAAACCACTTCAAGCAGAGTCCTAGGGGATCCAAAATGAGAAAGAAAATTTGGGAAGCAGGATGAATGAAGCTGAGAACCAAATTTCAGACCTAGAGGACAGATCGCAGCCAGTGAACAGGAAAGACATTTAAGGAAAATGGCAAGGGACTATGAGAAATCAAACCAACAGCTCCTAGACAATACAAAGAATAACATGGTAGAGATTGAAGTCAATGAGGAAGCAGGAGACATCACAAAAGACGTAAAAAACCTGTTCACAGATAATGGCAGAAAGTTTCACAGGAAAAACAAAAGAATTTGACATACAGATAAATGAGGCATACAGGACTCCTAATGGCTATGATATAAAAAAATCTATATCTAGGCATATAATTATCAAGGTGTCAGATATCCGACAAAAAAAGACATACTTAAAGCAATTACAGCAAAGAAAAAAAAAAAAAAACACATACGAAGGGAAACCCATCAGGATCACGGCAGCACGCAACACAAAGAGATCCTGGAGTGAAGTGTTTCAAGCCATGGTGGAGGAAACAAACTCCAACCTAGAATGATGTATCCTAGACTGACATATCCCAGATTGATGGGGGAAATAAGACACTTTTACAACAAAGAGCACCTGAAAAACTTCACAAATACAAGACCTGCTCTCCAAAAAAATTATAAGGAATATATCAGAAAAAGAAAAACAATGAAAGTCACAAACCCATGAGATCCACCAGAGTGAATTCATTGGGCAAGAGAAGAAACTGAAAGGAAAAGGGTAAAAGCAAAAAATAAAAGAACAAAGAAAAGGAAAACATCATAACAGGTCATAATCAGTCCATATCAGTCATAACCATTAATGTCATTGGCTCAGTGCACCAATTAAAAGATTAATTGGTGCTCAATTAAAGATTAATTGATACTCAGTGCATCAATTAAGAAGCAAGATTCCATAATTTGCTGCATACAAGAAACACACCTAATTCAAAAAGAAAGCTGTAGACTGAATTAAAGGTTGGAAAACAATTCTCCATATGACAGTAAACTGCAAAAGAGCAGGAGTGGCTGTCTTATTTGCAAACAAAATAGATTTCAAACCAAAACTGATTAGAAGAGACAAAGAGACAAAGAGAGTCACTATCTTCTCATACAGGGAAAAATCCAAGAGAAAGAAATAACACTCATAAATATTTATGCACCAAATTCTAATGCACCCAACTATATAAAACAAATATTAATGCATATGAAAAGCCAGATAAGCACTAATACAATAGCAGTAGGGGACTTCAATACCCCAATGTCATAACTAGACAGATCGATTGGACAAAAACTTAATGAAATACTTGAGTTAAACTAAACTTTTGAACAAATGGACTTAATAGATGCCTACAGAGTATTTCACCCCACAAAGTCAGAATATACATTTTTCTTGGCTGCTCATGGATCTAGTTCATAGAACATGTTTAAGTGAATGAGAAGGAATTGAAGTTATCTACTGCTTACTGTCAAACCATAGAGCCTCAAAATTGGAGTTGAAGAGCAAAAGAAATTCTCACAAATATATGGAAATTGAATAACACTCTGTCGAACAGCCAATGAGTCACAGAAGAAATTAAACAGTTTCTTCAATTAAATGATAACCCCAGGACTATCTATAGGAATTTATGGGACACAATGAAAGCAATTCTATAAGGGAAATTCATAGCAGTGAATACATACATGGGGAAAACAGACCAAGCTCAAATAAACAATCTAATGCTGACCTGCAAGCTACTAGAAAAAGAGGAGAAAGACAAACCTAAAGCTTGTACTAGGGAAGAAATTACAAATATCAGAGAAGAAATCAATGCAATGGAGACTAAGAGAAAATACCAAGAAAAAAAATGAATTAAAGAATTGATTCTTTGAAAGGCTAAACAAACTTTACAGACCCTTAAACAAAAGAAGGAGAAGATTCCTCAAAGGAAGGAGAAGGCTCAAATCCATGCTACTAGGAATGAGAAAGGGGAAATCACTACAGATCCAGCAGAAGTGCAGAGGATAATGAACACCTACTTTGAAAATCCATACTCCAATAAGATGGAAAATATAGAATATATAGATAGATTCCTAGACACATAAGAACTTCCAAAATTGAACATAGATGATATAAAAGTGTTTAAAACCCCAATATCAATCTGTAAAATTAAAAACATAATAAAAAAATAAACCTACTGACAAAGAAAAGCCTTGGACCTGATGGCTTTACTGCTGAATTCTACAAAAAATTTAAAGAAGAGTTAGTGCTACTACCTCTAAAACTTTTAATGAAATTGAAAGGGAAGGAGTGCTTCTAAATTCTTTCTTGGAAACAATCATTACATTGATTCCAGAAGAAGAAAAAGACAACCAAAAAAGAAAACTACAGACCAAACTTCCTAAGGAACATTGATGCAAAAATCATCAAAAAGATACTGGCAAACAGAATATAGAGAATCATCAAGAAGATCATACACCTTGATGAAGGTGTATTCATCCCTGGGATGCAAGGATGGTACAACATACATAAATAATTCATTGTGATACACTTTATTAACAAACTCAAGGACAAAAACCATATAGTAATCTCAACAGATGTAGAAAAGCATTCAACATAATCCAACAAGCATTCATGATCAAAACCCTACAGCAAATTGGAATAGACTTTATCTCAAGCTAATAAAAGCTATTTAAGAGAAACCAACAGCCAGCATCAAATGATCAAAAACTTTCACACTAGGATCAAGAACAAGACAAGGATATCTAATATCATAACTCTTGTTCAATATAGAAACATTAGCCACAGCAATTAGACAAGAGAAAGAAAAAGGATAAAGATAGGAAAGAAAGAAGTTAAAATGTCATTATTTGCTGATGACATGATACTCCAATAAAAGATCCTAAAAACTCAACCAAAGGACTGCTAGACTTAATTGGCAAATTTAGTAACTTAACCAAATATAAGATCAATGCACAAGAATCAATAGCCTTTTTATACACAAATAACAGACACAGAGGGAAATTGGGGAGTCAATCCTTTTCACAATAGCTCCCAAAAAATGAAATACCTAGAAATCAATCTAACAAAGGAGGTGAAAGACCTCTTCTCTGAAAACTACAACACTCTGAAAAAGAAGGTTGAAGAGGATATCAGAAAATGGAAAGTCATCACTTGTTCCTGGATAGGAAGAACTAATATTGTCAAAATGGCTATATTTCCACAACTATTGTATAAATTCAATGCAATAATGATTAAAATCCCAACAGCATATTTCACAGATCTAGATAAAATAATCCAAAAATTCATCTGGAGCCACAAGAGACCTAGAACAGCAAAGAAAATTCTAAGCAAAAAGGTGGTGGTAGGGGTATCACAATGCCCAACTTGAAACTATACTACAAAGCCACTGTGAAAAAAAACAGCATGGTACTTTCAAAGTAATAGACCCAAGGCCAGTGGAATAGAAGATCAAGAATCAACTTCAGATACACTAAGCCATCTCATCTTTGAGAGAGGAGCCAAATATACCCAATGGAAGAAAGACAACCTTCTGAATAAATGGTACTAGAAAACTGGGCTTTAACCTCCCAAAGTCTACAGCTAGACTTATCTCTTCCACCATGTACTAAACTAAATCAAAGTGGATTAGAGACCTAAACATTAAAACAGAAACAATAAAGCTGCTGCAAAACAGGTTAGATAGAAAAAAAATTACTAGCTGTTTCACAGAGGGCTATCTAGAATATATAAAAAACTTTAAAAAATCAGCCACCCCAAATGTAAAGACCCAATTCAAAAATGGGCATCTGAAATGAACAGACACTTTTCCAAAGAAGAAATAAAAGTATCCAAGAAGCATATGAAAAAATATTTGATATCATTAGTCATTTGAGAGATGTAAATGAAAACAACACTGAGCTTTTATCTCACTCCACAAAGAATGGCTGCTATCTGAAAATTAACCAGCAATAAATACTGCCAAAGCTGTGGGGAGAAAGGAACCTTTCTCCTCTGTTGGTGGGAATGTAGACTGATACAACCATTGTGGAGATCAGCGTGGAGATTCCTAAGAAAAGTAGGATTAGAGGTCATATTTGACCCTGCTATTCCCCTGCGAGGGATATACATGAAAGAATTAAATTATTCTTATTACGGTGACATTTGTGCATCCATGTTCAAAGCAGCTCAGTTTGTGATATCTACATCTTAGAAACAACCCAAATGCCCATCAGCTAGAGACTAGATAAAGAAGATGTGGAGTTTTTTTCTTTTTTAAATAAAATGGAATATTAGTCTGCCATAAAAAATGGTAAGTCTGAGTCATTTATACTTAAATGGACAGGTTGTAAGATGGGCAGGGAAATGGGAAAAAATGAGAAATAAGACATATTATATATTACATACTGGTACAAATTCTCAATGTCGATTGTGATCATGATGTGTATATAAAATGTACCAATAAAGAATTCAATTAAAATAAAGGATGTGTCATATAGTGGCACAAACCTTCAATGTTGAATGTGATCATAATGTGGATATAAAATGTACCAATAAAGTCAATTAAAAATGAACAATTGGAAATTGAAATTTGAAATATATGATATAAATAATAAATGTAAAGTCATTAGGAGTAGATTTGACAAAAGATATGCAATATCTGCCCAATGGAAATATTGATGAAAGAAAATAAAAAGGATCCAAATAAATGAAGAAATATACTATGCTCACATCAAAGAATCACATATAGTTAAGATATCAGTTTTTCCTAAATGGATATTTGGCTTGCACACAATCCCTTTCAAAATACAAGCAGGAATTTTTGTAATAAATTCTAAAAATTAAATTTTTGTATAAAGATTAATTTTTGTATAAATTAATAGGATTACAATAAAATTAATATAGAAATGCAAGAGACCTAAAATATCCAACATAGCTTTAGAAAACAATGTTAATTTTAAGATTTTTTTTTTAGAAACCATAATAATCAAGACAGGGCAGTATAGAAATGAGCAAAACAAACAGATCTATGAAATAGAATTGAATCCAGAATAGTCCCACACATATGCAATCAACTGATTTTTGACAAAGTGCTAATCAAATAAACACACATGGGAAAAGAAAATTTTTTCATATGGTGCTTGGATGATAGCAAATTTAAAATAACAAGTAGAATTATGAAAGACAGAAGCTAGAGAGCCTACACTGTGTATATATAGTCAGGTAATATTTTGATAAATGTAACAGGCTATTTCAAAGGATGAAAGGTAAGTCTTTTAATAAATGGTACTGGAAATGTTATAGATTTTTCATAATTTGTGTAATAGTACATAAAAATAACAGGGCTAGAAAAACTGTATGTGAATAGAATAAACAACCCATATGTCATTCTGTGGAAAAAATTAATTTGAGATATATAACTATGCAGTTTCTATAAAGATAGGTACAATTACATAGTAATTGTAGTCTCAGCTGCTTGGGAGGTCAAGGGAGGAGGACTGTTTGAGGTCAGGAGTTTAAGAGCGGCCTAGGCAATAAAGCAATGGAGTGAGACCCAAACTCAAAAAGGAAAAAAAAAAATCACCTACCAGACTCAAAACACACTTACTGTGACAGCTAAACCATTGATAAATTTGGCTTCATCAAAATTAAATGTTTCTGGTATATGATATCCATCACTGAGACAATGAATAGGTCACAGATGGAGGAAGTATTCACATTACATATCTGACAAGGAACTTGTATCCTAGTATATACAAATTAATAATTTTTAAAGTGGGCAAGAAAAATTCACCAGAAACATATGAACAGCCAACAACCACATGTAATGTAGCTCAACATCATCACTCATCTGGAAAATGTAGATTAAAATAAAAATGCACTGTAACTTCACATCCATTAGAATGATTTTTTTTAAAAAGACAGAGACTGACAGCAAATATAGAGAAGATAAGGATCAGTTGAAACTCCTGTGTTGTTGGTGGGAGTGTAAAAAATGGTACAAGCAATTTGGAGAAATGTTTGGCAGTTTCTTATAAAATTAAACATACATCTCCCCCCTGGCTCAGCTATTGCATTCCTCAGTATTTTACTCAGAGTAATGCAAACATATGTTCACAAAAGACTTGTAGAACAATTTTTATAATATTCTTACTCAGGATAGATAGCCAAAAATTGGAAAAACACATGTCAGTCCTCCAGAAGAATTGATAAACATATTATGAAATAGTTACAGAATAGACTACTTCTCAAATAAAAGAAAGTTTAAAACCACAAATACAAAAACAATGTTTGCATTTATAGATATTAATCTGATTTCAGTCAATGAAAAAAGAAGAGTATTTACTGCAGATGTCAAAACTTTGAAACCTAGAAGCTTCATTGTAGTATAAAGCCTGTGCATATATCACTTGACAAAAGAGACATTGCAGATTAATTAAGATTAGTTATCAGTTGACTTTAAAATGGATTATTCAGAATTGTTATTGTAGACTCAGTTAAGTGGGAGAGCACTCACAAGCAGAAGCTGAAGGGAACGTCAGAAAGATTCAAAACTTGAAAACTCAGAGTAGCTTGAAGATGGAAGTGTCATGGTGGAAAGTGAGGGCACAGGGATTTTATCATGAGTGCTCGGAGGGGACCCTAATCCCTAGGGAGCACCTCAGTTAACCCCTCACCTTCATATTGACTTGTGCAAACCTGAGCAGAGAATTTAGTCATGTCCTACTGGATTTTTGACACAGAGAAACTGAGATAGTAAATAGGTATTGTTTAAAGCCATTAAGTTTGTAGCAGTGGGTTGGGCAGAAAAAGACACAATATATAATTTCATTTTCATGAATTAGTAGAGCGGGCAAAACTCCATGATGATGTAAGTCAGGAAAGTTGCCTCTCAAAGGAGAACCAGCTAAAAGATGCACAAGAGGAATTCCTGAAGTAATAGAAAAGTTCTGTATTTTATTTTACATGGATATTACGCGGTTTTATAAAATTGTCAAAATTTATTAAAATTTACATCCCCATTAAAGAACAGAGGGAAGGAAGAGAGAGAAGGGTACAGGGAGGAGGGCAGAGGAGAAAGAGACACACAGACAGAGACAAAACAGAGACAGAGACAGAGAGACAGGTAGCAGGCAGAACAACCCTATTCGTATGTCCACTAGAATCGCTAAATTTAAAATGATCAGCAATGCTATTGTGGACAAGAGAAACTAAAATTCTCATGCATTGCTGGTGAGAATATAAAACGGTACAACCAGTTGGGAAGAATATCTGTCAGTTTCCAAGTGAGATTAAATAGACATCCTTCCAATTACTCAGCAGTTCTGCTCATAAGGACTTTTCTGGGTGGATGAAAACATAAATCTACACAAGACTTGTGCAACAGCATTCATAGCAGCCTTGTTCATGGTGGCTTCTAGCTGAAAAATAATCTCAATCACCCGCAGGAAAATGGATGAAAACTAGCTATAAAACAAAATACAACTATGTGGTAAAAAGAAATGATACCAGGGCTGGGGAGTTAGCTCAGTGTTTCCGGCACCTGTCTTGCAAGCAAGGACCTGGGTTCGATCCCCGGTAACCACACACCATATTGGGCGTGAAGACTCACACCCAGCAGCAACCAGTACCACATACCACAGTGCCAGGCGTGGTGGCTCACGCCTGTAACCCCAGCACTCGGGAGGCAGAGGCAGGAGGATTGCTGTGATGTGAGTTTGAGGCTGAGCTCAGGGCCAGTCTGAACCACAAAGCGAGACCCTGTCTCAAAAAAACCTAAAAAAAGAAATAAAGAAAGAAAGAATACCTACAACAATGTGAGTAAATCTTAAAATTTTTATATGAAGCAAGTAACTTGACTAAAGGATGCATATTATTGGTTCAGTTTAGGTGAAATCAATGAGCAGTGAGAGGTATCTATGGTGATAGAAACCAGAGAATGGCTGTCTAGGGTTTGGGCTGAGTAGTTAACTGGAAAGGAGCATGAAGGAATTTTCTAGGGTAATTAAAGTATTCAGTATTTTGTTTTGGGTGGCAGTGGCATATGATTAAATAATTGTTGGGTATGATATTTAGCTCAGTGGTTCCATTGCCTGCCTTGCAAGTGCAAGATCCCTAGTTCTGATTCACATACAACAATGCCCAGCATGGTGACTCACACCCACCAGCAGTCAGTACCACATACCACAGTGTTGGGCATGGTGGCTCATGCCTGTAATCCCAGCACTTGGGAGACAAAGGCAGGAGGATTGCTGTGAGTTTGTGGCTCACCTGGGCTACATAGTGATCTCAGGCCCGGCCTGAACAATAAAAGGAGACCCTCCCTGCCTCAAAACAAAAGAACATAATAATAATAATAACAACAACAACAACAACAATAAAACAAATGTATTAAAGCAAAAATTTTCACACCATCTAATTTACTTAAATTGCAAGTCTCCGTAGGGCACATTGACAGAGTTGTACTACTACAACCACAGTCAAACTTAGTCATTTTTGCCAGGAAGAATCGAAACACTCTACCTACTACTACTTATTAAGTCTCATTTTTGAAATGAAAACAAACATCCTAGAAACCAAGAAAAGTATCTACATCACCATCAGTTATTGTAATGGGTGCAGTTTTCTGAGTGATTCCTGTTTGGCCAGTCCTTGCTACCCCTTAAACTGAAAAGCCATATTGGTTTACAGTATCTGCCAGGGTCTCACCGCTGGGTATGGCGGTATCAGCTGGGCAGAGCAATGGGGTGACTGAGCTGAGGGGCTAGGATGAGAAATAAGTAAAGACAGGACAGCGGGACTTGGAAGGGCTCATCAGTCAATATGGATGAGCACCACGTTTATTTCACAGCCTTTTTTATACATTTCTTAAGTACTGTCCTTGAGCCGACTAGCTTCATTCAGGTGTACAGAAAAGAAAAAAATTAGTGAAAGAACTGGTGGGCAGGGTGCGCTGACATTATTCTTAATTTAATCTGGCATGAGGATGTGTAAAGGTTCTTAGTTTAACCTGGAATGAGGGTGTGTCAAGGTTCTTAGTTTAATCTGGAATGAGGGTGTGTCAAGGTTCTTAGTTTAATCTGGAATGAGGGTGTGTCAAGGTTCTTAGTTTAATCTGGAATGAGGGTGTGTCAAAGGTTCTTAGTTTAACCTGGCAAGGACAGTAATTATCCTTGAGGAAAGTAGACAATGTTAGGCTCTGATCCAGAAATCAGGCCAACTTTTTCTCTCCTGCATGGGCAGCCATGACACTGTAGGAAACGGCTCCCAACAAGTATCTGTCCTATTATCTCAGTAAATGTATTTCAGATAAATCATATTACTCCCTTTATGAATGACAAATTTATCATTTGAAAGAGGTCTATATTACATTAATACTGGAAGCCTATATATTAAAATATGCTATTAGCCTTGAATATTTTTATTTCTAACACAAACTATAACTTATTTTGAATGAGCGCATAATTTTACAGAATAGTGGGCTCTGTTTATATTCATTTTGCATATTTTGGCCATCCCCCTGCTTTTACTCTCATTTTCTTTTGGATTACTTTTATGAGAAACAGAAAAAGTATGTCTAAGGAATGATTTACTTGAGAATTCCTTGTCCATATGAACTTCATGAAAGCTTTGTGTTAACTTGAAGAAAAATGTTTTTTTTTTTTCATTATCTCTACTCTGGTAGCATTTGCCTACTATTTGGCTTTTGTTCACACTTTTATCCTTGCTGATATTATCCAAGGTTGGTTTTTTAAATTACATAGTGGTAATTCTAAAAATGTGAAATTTTAAGGTCAGGGATCCCAGCTGTAAAGTACCAGCCCAGCATGCACAAGACCCTCAGGTTGGTTCCCAGCACAGGAAAGAAAAAATATGGAAGTTTTATAGAGAGCACAGTGACTTCAACAGAGATAGAAAGCCCATTTAAAATTCCACTTTGTCTAGCCAGAGCATTTTGCTTCAAGATTTAAAACAGTTTACAACTCATAAAGGAAGAAATACAAGTGACCAACAAGCATGTGACAGAAGTTAAGCCATTCTAATGATAAAAGGAAACCAGGCAGTAATTAAATATTATGTTTTTGCCCTTAAATATGAAAAGGTACGTTATCTAGGCTTGGCTGGTGCATAGCACAGAGGAAATGTAAAGATCCCCAGCATTATTTGGAAGACTAACCCAGCCATATACTTTCCCAGCCTTTAAATGCAGGCAGCTTTTTCTTTGCACAGTGCTGTGTTTAACAGAAACTCAGTTACACCAGAAATTTGGAAAAGAGGAATATTTTTATTGTTGCCTTCAACCCAACAATTGTACCTCAAGGAATCTATTTTTAGATAACAAATAAGATCTAATGCAAAGATTAACCTATGTTTTTAGAGTATTATTCATAATTTTTAAGTGGGAAATAATCCACATATCCAAACATAAGGAACTGGTTAGGAATATGATGAAGTTTGTACATAGTAAAACACTATGCTCCAACAAATATAATGTTTTTTAAAAGTAAGTAAAGATATTAAGAAATGCTTGTGATGCAGTAAAAAAGCAGAATACAAAAATTATGAACAAAATGATCTCAGTTTTATGTGCATGTCTACAATAAGGCTCGCAAGTATATACATACATGATCCTCATTTAATTTGAATCAAAATATTCAAAAGATGAGTGTGTGATGAGGTCATGGAAATTTGTAATTTTTCTGAAAGTTTTCCATATGATGTTAAAGAAAAAAAATTTTCACTGGTACCTGGTAAACCATGGCAAAGGAGACTTTGCTCTGGACAGAGTGGCCAGATGAATGACGTCTTGAAGAGGGAGAGACCATATGGAGCCCCAGCACAGCAAAATGAAAATGAATGGCTAAGAAGTGGAGGAGGAGGTCAGTGGATGGAAAATTGCCAAAGGAAACATCACAGAGACTAGTGGTTCAGGCTAAACGGACCTACTACGATTCTTGATCAAAACACACCAGGGTCGTCAGACATCACCTGAATATACAGGAGGAAGAAGGACCTGAATAGGTAGAAAATGATCAGATACCGAGTCAAGGTTCTTAGTAAACTTGCTTAAGTAGATTTTACAAGGAAGAACACACATGAGCCTCAGAGCAGGTTCAGGAGCCTGGCTAATATAGGACCACCAAAGAATCATCACCATCTTCCCCAATCTTTGCTGTAAACTCGACTTTTGCATTTTGTGGACAAATATACTAAAATACTTTAAGTACACTTTAAAACTTTGGAGCTATGTAGACTAAAACAACAGTGTTCAATCTATTCTATATAGATGAGCCCATCCAAAATGGCCCAAGTCATTTTGTATGCTTTTGCATATGTACATGTCCATTTTAAATGACATCATTGAAATATAACCTACACACAATATTCTACATCCATTTAAAGTGTATGATAATAGAAGATCTTGGCATCTGTATTTATCTCCCATTCAGATGAGGAACATTCTCATCACTCCCCAAAAGTGGTTTGTTCTCCATGTAGTTCTAATGTTCTCACTACCGATGAAGTTTTTGTTACTTTATATTAATTTTCTTTTTCTAGAAATTTACATAGAGTTGTATGATACATAAGTTTTTGTATCTACCTTTCTTTGCTTATTATAATTGTTTTGAAATTCATTCATATGGCTGCATATATAAATATTTCCTGCCATGTTATAGCTGGACAGTATTTAATCATATGAATACATCATGTTCTGCTTATCAATTTACCTGTAGAAAGGTATGAGTTATTTCTAGTTCTTTACTATTTTAAATAAATCTACTATAGTCATTGGTTTACAAGTATTTCTGCCAACATGTGTTTACATTTTTCTCAGGTAAACAACTTAGAGTACTTAATCTTGTAGGTTGTTAAGAGAAATAAGGTCAATGAAATGGAGCTACACACATGTACACACACACACACAGTTTATTACTATAAGAAATTAGGTTATGTGATTATGGAAGCTCAGAAGTCCAAGATTCACTAGTAAGAGGCTGACGTACCAGGAAGGCTGATGGTGTAAATTCTAATCTGATATCCCATTTGAAGACAGTGAGCCAGAGAAAGAGAGTTATTTCTTCCTTAGCCTTTTTCTTATGCTCTGTCAGGGCTATTGATGGATCGCATCGTCATTTTCTTCATTCAGTCTGCAAACACGAATGTTAATCTGAACAAGTAACATCCTTATAGTCTCATCCAACATAATATCCTCTCAGATGTCAAAGCAACTAATAATCCAGGTAAACTGACACAAAAGAAACCATCTCACAGTGGAGCAATGAGGTTGGGATACGCTTACCTATTTAAGAATTAATCAAAAAAGTTTTCAAAGTAGGTGGACAATTTTACTTTCTTTTTTTTGTAAGTGGGATTGAACTTATTACCTTGCTCTTGCAAGGCAGATGCCAGAACCACTGAGCTAAATCCCCTGCAGTAATAATTTAAAACTTTTTTTTCATTTATTTATTTATAGACGGGGTCTCATTATGCCATTCAGGGTGGCCTTGAACTCATTATGTAGCCCAGACTGGTCTCAAACTCATAGCAATCCTCCTCCCTCAGCCTCCCAAGTGCTGGGATTACACATGTATGCCACCACACCCGGCTCTCCATTTTACATTCTGACTAGCAGTTTATCAGAAGTATATTTCCTCTCCATTTGCCCCTACATCTGAGATGGTCTTTTGAATTTAGCCTTTTTAACAGGTGTGATGTACTATCTCCTGGTAGTTTTAATTTGCACATTCTTGAATGCTGAAGAGCATCTATTCTTGTGCTTATTTACTATCTGCATATGTTCTTTGATAAGGTGTCTCCTCAAATTTTTTGTCAATTTTTAATTGAGTTGATTTTTCATTTTATTATTGGTCTCTTAAAGGGTTTGCATTTCTTTTCTGCGTATGTCATTTACTGAATATTTGCTTTTTTAAATATCTTCTCCTAACATATAGCTAATTTTCTTATTTTCTAATAGTGTTTCTCTACAGATAGATTTTTTTATTTTTGTATTTCAATTTTTTGCATTATGGATTATGCTTCATTGTTACATCTCAGAAATCTGAACCTAACTCAAAAGTTTCTAAGATTTTCTAAAAATTGTGGAATTTTACATTTTACACTTTTGTCTCAGACTTTTTAGTTCATTTTTGTTTGCTTGCTTGTTTTGAGACAGGGCCAAACTACCTAGTTCGGATTAGTCTTGAACTCTCTGTGTACCCCAGGCCGATCTCAAACTCACAGCAATCCTCCTGCCTCCCCTTCCCAAGCACTGAGATTACAGGGTATGTCACTACACCTGGCTGGTTAAGTTTTATGTACCGTACAATGAAAATTGTGGATCACAGGTTATTTTTTGTTTTGCTTTGTTTTGCATATTGATATCAAAATGGTCTATCATTGTTACAGAAATGCCCCCTTTGTATTGATGAAAGTCACTTGGACATCCACAGTAGAGTCAGTTTTTGGAACTTGCATTCTGGAGCTAAGGTCTGCATTGGTATCTCCACCAGTCTTCTGGCCAGAACCAAACTGTCCTGATTAATGAAGCTCCATGCTCGTCTTTGAAATTGGGTAGTCTTAATGCTCCAGTTCTTTTTAAAATTAATTTATCTGTTTTGGATTATTTTCATTCTCTAAAATACACTGAGTGCTGGTACCCAGTACTATCCAATGGAAAAGCAGTGGTGTGTCCTCATCCACATGATACACCAGATCTGCACTATGTGACTTCTGGCTCTTCCCCACAGCCACAGTAACCATAAGAGGTAAACATTATTAGTTGATTTAGGACAACAAGGCAGTTACAACATAACTCAGGGCACTCATGCAAGAGCACTTCCAGGATGGCTTGAGAAAGTAGTAAGAGCTGTGGGATAAATGGGTTCAAAGCAAGGGTATTTATTATCTTTTACTGTAATAATTTTAAAAGATTTAATTATTCACCATATTTTTCAATTATTCTTCATATTATTAAAACTAATAAATACTGCAGAGATATGCACTCAACTATATATTGATTCTTTTTTATTCTAATTTTTAGTATATTATTCTGTTGCTTTTTGTCAGCTATTTTTGTAAAGAAAATCAGTTATTATTATTATTTTTTTTTTTTTTAGGTTTTTTTAAGACAAGGTCTCACTTTGTAGTTCAGGCTGGCCCTGATCTCAGCCTCCAACTCCCATCACAGCAATCCTTCTGCCTCTGCCTCCCAAGTGCTAGGATTACAGGCGTGAGCCACCATGCCCGGCACTGGGGTATGTGGTGGTGATTGCTGCTGGGCATGAGAACCCAGTATTGTATGTGGTTACCGGGGATTGAACCTAGGCCCTTGTGCTTGCAAGACAGGTGCCGGAACCACTGAGCTATATCCCCGGCCCAGCTATTATTATTATTAATGTAATCTATATTTTTCTTGGGATGTTTTTAGATTTTTCTTTTCACTTTTGGCTTTTAGAAATTTCACAATGATGTTGATAGATGTGGTTCACTTTATATTCTTGTTTATAGTTACTAAATGTGTTAAATACATGACTATCTTTCAACAATTTTAAAAATTGGTGGCAATCTTTTCTCTCAAATATTTACTCTGCTTCATTTTCTCTTACCACTTCTTCTGTACCACCAATTACATGTATATAAGATAATTTGGTAAGGTCCTACAGCTGTTTTAAAGCAAGTTTTTTTTTAAGTATAACTTTAAATTATATAAAAGTTGTAATGTAGTTCCCCTATACCCACACTACAAGTGTCCTTGGTTGTTAGAATCTTATATTATGGTATATTTGTCATGATCAATAATGGATGCTGACCTATCATTATTAACTAAAGTCCATAATTTATTCAAATTTCTTAACTTTTATGTGCAGCTATTTCTGTTTCATAGTCCCACACTGACTCTACCTTACAATAATGTTAATTCATCACATCTACTATGTGGCTCCTTCAGCCAGGGACAACTCCTCCTCAGACTCCCTTGTGTAGGATGTTCTTAATAGTTTTGGCAGCTACTTCTTTCAGCCATTCACTTTCCTCACTAGATTTTTTGACAAGTAGATCATAATTTAAAATTTTCCCAACTACTAATTCTCATAACTGTGCAACTGTGTTTGCACCTCTAATAACATCCTAATGAAGATTGCCTTCATTCGAATCAATTCACTGAGATTCTTTGGAGAAACCCCCTCTCCCCTCCTTTATTTCTAATTTTTAGCAGGTCACTTTCTTATCTTTGGGGGATTCATGATGTACGTCCAGAAGATGATTCTCAGTCTTCTGTCACTGGCACCAACTTGCAGTATACACCTCCCACCCTCTCGGCAGAGGCTGGTAAGCATAGATCAGCTTCATCCTGGATGCCTTGGGATTCTAGTCTACTATGCCAGTCCGTATACTATCATTTAAAATTGTCTTACAGATAGATTGATTTCTCGCTAGGGATAACTGTTTAAGATAAAAGAGACTGGAGAGACCACTGGGGAACTCAGGAGAACTTCACTGGTGCACTTGGGGTCAGTTGAACTTTTTGTCCAAAAACACTGAGGGATGGACAAGGAAATAGTTTCAGTTTTTGTACGTTTTATAAAAGAGAATGATCTTTCTAAGGCCGTGAAGCTGGGAGGGAGTGAGCAAGTACGGCTACAGAAGCAAACAAAGATCAGGTTAGTTCCATCTCACATGATGACAATTTTGTGCCTTTTACATCTTGTGAGAACAGGGATTCATGAGCTTTGTTTACAGAATGCAACTGCCAGTCATAATCTATATCTGTGAGAGCATATAGCTCTTTAAAGATTGCAGGACTTATTTACAAGAATATATCTGTCTGCCCTATTGGTGGGGGGGGGCTTAATCTTGAAGGAAGGCAGACTCCTGCAAGAATCTGGCTGTTTACTTTTTCATTAGCAGAATGTAACAGTTATGGAAGGGCATGAAGAGCTAGGAGACTTGTCTTCTGAAAGAAAAATTGATTTTCTTTTAAATTCAGCTTTATCCCCCTTTTGATGCTTTCTATAAATGAGTTTTAATAGAGAGCATCACCATCTGTATTTATGTTGGTTAGGGACAGTTCTCTATCAGGTAGAGGCTGATATTTACTTCAGACCATTAGACTAGTAGGGTCTGTTCACCAGCACCTCTGTAGCTCACTGAATTTTTCTGACTAGCAAAGGCAAAAGGTAAGGGAGAACAAGGCATATTTCCAAAATAGCTAAGACTTGTCATTCTCATTAAAATTTTGAACCCCCCAAAAGATGAAACCAACCGCTAAAGAGGGCGCTGAGTGAGCACCCTTTCTAATTTTGAACTGGAATACAAGAAAGCTTTCAGGTTCTCGCAGTTATATCCAGGATGATCTTGCCATTATCATCAATCTCTAGGCAATAGTTGGTCAGACTGAGTTTTCCACACACACTTTTCTGGAATAGGAGGTAGCCTAAACACAGGCTATTCTGACATTAGATGCTTTCCATCTTGGAGGCTTACTTAGCAAGCAGGTTTAAGGTCCTTGCTGTGTCGCTGGTTATAAGCATAAGTACAGCTTGTAACCTTATAATGTGGTTGAGCATGTAAATTGGGGCCGTGTGTTTTCACATGCCATCTTCTGCCTGGGGAGCCAGGCCATCATACTGAACAATCCCTTCGGAGTGGGGAGCTATTCATTGTCATTTCAGTCTCCTATTTTTATTGCCTTTGGGGCACTGTGAAGCACTTTTCTTCTGGGGCAAGGCCTGGCTCTTTTCTGAATTTTAGTTAATTGAAAAGTATTTCTTGTTCACCTGCATTGTCTGATGGTTCTAAAGCATGCAAATAAAAACAGCAAATAAAATTGGGGTGTGTAGTGTTTCTGGCCTGTTCTCATTGTTACAGAGTGACTGGCTCTTGCAACTTTCTCCCTCTTACTTGAGAGTGAAATCTTATCCATTCAGGCTATAGGTCCTTAGACTTTTGGTTTAGATCTGTCACTAAATTACATTGATCTTTTCTCTCCCCACCCCTTTTTAAAATGGCTGGTTAATATTTCAAAACCTTTGAGTCCAAAAACCATAATAAATGTGAAAGATCTTAAACTTTCTTTTATTTTCAAAAATTCTCCCTATCATCCTCCAAGTCTGTGTTGGAATTCACAGAGTAAGTTTATTTGACCAACACTATTGCATACCTACTATGTGCTAAGGAATGTTTCAGGACAAGAAGATACAAAATGAGTCCCAAGGAGCTTACATTCTAGTGGAATTTTGGAAAAACTAAAGAGTCATGATTTAGCTTTGAGCATTCACACAATGTGCAAGTTCACCACAGTCCAACATTTGAAACAGTCATTTCAGGGGCCAAATTATTGAGGATAATTTATTCCAGATCTCTGCTGAAATAAAAAATGCTTCTGAGTTCTATACAGCTGTGCACCAACAGGATACTGCCTGACTCCTTCCATTCCTAAACTTCTTCCAACAGAATCAAGGAAAACTAAGCACTCGGCTTCCTCTTCCATATGTAAACATGCCCTGGGGCTCCCAGCTAATGAGACGATTACACTCTTTGCTGTGCATAATTTTTTTGTGTGACAGATTAAATGTGGATAACAGTACTCTCTTAATAGGCAATCCAGGATACTTTAACAGAAGTCACTAATGTAAGTAATGAGATTGCATTTCACCAGGAGGGGCATGTATGGAACAGAGAAATACTGCATGAAGAGCTAACCTCAAAGTAGCAGATCCCACATGATTTATAAAGTTCATGTCTTTTACTTAACCAACAGAGACTATGAAAAATGAAAAAATTTATTTCATGCTTGAAATAATGTGAGTATATCATTGAGTTTAAATCAAAGATTGTCCAATTCACTTAAAACACGAATCATTATTTGTTTCGTAGTGTTACCTTATTAGCAAAGCAGAAATCAGCAACCTTTCTAATCAGTCCTGGCAGATTATCCAGTCTCTGTCTGTGGCAACTTTTCAACTATGTTACTGTACGGGGAAGGACAACAGGTAAACAAATGAGCGTGTCTGTCTTTCAATAAAACTTTCTTTATGAAAACAGGCATTAGACTGCATTTACCCCTTAAACTATAGTTTATCAATGCTTTAAAAAAAATGGGAAGATTGGAATTTGATTAGATTCTTCAGAAAAAAATACACAAAATGAATTGATCCATGGCTAACTATAGGACTTATTGGCAGTCAGGTGTTAAATGCAAAGTATGACTATAGACCTAGATGACGGATTTATGAGTGGACATCATATAGATATATTGTAAACCTGTGCCTTTATATAGTTGGGCAGATAGATTCTCAACCTGATCTGCTATAGTAAGTAGGTTTCCTCTGATTAGAGAAAAAAATGATCAGATTGATTGTTTTAGAGCTATGGGTGCTCTCAACATCACTAATTCAACAATTATTATTCTCTTCTTACTAGGAACTGCACATACAAAGATAGGAAGGAATATCTGTTCCTAAGGATTCACAGTTTAGTGACAGAAAGTTATGAAAAATAATCAGAGAAATTTTTAAATTCCATAGTGAAAGCATGAACAAGGCACTCTGCTTTAAGGAACGGTAAGCTCTCAATTTTGGCAGAAAATATTAAAGATGTTGCAAAAATGTCATTGATTTTTAAAAATTTTTTTGTTTTTTGTTTTGAATTTTTGAAACTTGTCTCACTCTGGACTTGGGACTGGCCTTGAACTAACTATGGAGTCCAGGCTGGCCTCGAACTCACAGCAGTCCTCCTGCCTCAGCCTCCCCAGTGCTGTGATTACTGGCATGAACCACCCTGCCCAACTACAGAAATTGGTCTTTGAAAACTGTTGGCCAGTGAGTAAGTAGAAAGGGTTAATTTGAGGAAAATAAGAAATTCTATTTTATTTTGTTTTATTTTATTTTTATTTTATTTTCTTGCTCCTTATCATGTAGTGTGTGTTTCCACAATTTTATTCTTTTCTCATGAATGACACTAATCCATTAATTGTTTCTAAGGCTGAAAACACAAGGTATTAATGACATAGGGGGAAGTTCCAAAAATCTTGGGCCAGAGATCAAATTTTTGTAATCATTTTAGAAAAAATAAAATCAATATTTAATAAAGTTA
>PVIR01000732.1:0-22500 GCA_004026965.1 Petromus typicus | reverse complement strand
TTTCAACTTGCCAAAGATTAAAACTAGACTATATCTTTCACCATGAACTAAACTAAAATTGAATACCATTCTTTATCCCCTGACTACATGTCACTTACATATAGGGGAAAGTTTCAATATGTTCCAATAAACTCTCTTTTTATTGCCTCTGGTTTGATATTACCTTCTTTGTCAGTGACTTCGTTTTTTTTGTTGTTGTTGTTTTATTTTTTTATTTTTTTTTTCTGGTACTGGGATGGAAATCAGACCTTGCACTTGTGAGGAAGGTATGGCACCACTCAGCTAAATTCCCCGGCCCTCATCAGTGACTTCTTTCTTCGTAGTGTTACATAATATGGTTAGTTGAGTGCTCAGCACTAAACAAAAATTTCAAAGTTAGGCTGATCTTAGTGGTTCACACCTTCAATCTACGATTTGGGGAGGCTGAGGCAGGAGAACTGTAATTTAAGCCCAGCCCAGGCAGTTTAGTGACTTAGTGAAAGAAAGCCTGTTGCAAAATTGGAAAAAAATAAATGTGGTTGTAATATATCCCACTGCAGAAGTCCTGGATTCAATCACTAATACCTCCAAAAAATAAGTTGAAGTACAAATAATGCTTATGTATTAATATTTTTTTGAGACAAAGTCTCTTTTTTGTTGTTGTTTGTTTGTTTGTTTGTTTGTTTTGTAGTTCAGGTTGGCCCTGAGCTCAGCCTTGAACTCACAGCAATCCTCCTGCCTCTGCCTCCCGAGTGCTCGGATTACAGGCATGAGCCACCATGCCCAGCACTGTGGTATGTGGTACTGATTGACTGATTGCTGCTGGGCATGAGTCTCCATGCTCAGCATTGTTATATGTGGTTACCAGGGATTGAACCAGGTCCTTGCACCTGCAAGGCAGGCGCCAGAACCACTGAGCTAAATCCCTGGCCCCTTACGTATTAATTTCAAAATGCAACATTATTACTTCAAGTACTAATAGTTCCACTGGTTTTGTGTTATAATAATAGACCTAGTCACCTAAAAGCTAGATACCTGAATTTATCACCCCCAAAATACCTTCCAGCTTTACTTTACCTCCCTAAAATTACATTAGTTAAAATCACCCTCTTTTTTATGTATAAGAAATGCCTGAGTAAAAACAGTCTGCTTCTTTTCTTTTCCCATTTGGAAATCACTGTGGATAGTGCCATCCACTCAATGACCCCTGTAAAATTACTGATGCATTGCTGTATAGTTTACACATGGGGAAATATGTGTTTTTTTTATTTATAAATAATACATGTGCTTGTTTATCTTGACTGTCAGATGTGTGAGGGCCAAACTGAACCCACTATCGTTAATGTAGATTTTCTAAGCCCATTTAATCTCATGCCTGCTTACTTCATTTCATATCTGTAATTATGTGTGTTGTCAACATCTTTTGTGTTTTCACAGTCCAAACATCCCCTCTTCTTCCAGTAGCAGCCAAACATCTTCTTTTAGGTAAACTCTCTGCTTCCTTATTTGTTCAATTCCAATCTTTTTATGTTATTAAGGTAACCAGCCTCTCCTCTTGCCTACCTTTATCTGGTGCAACTTCCTCCCCAATGTAGTACATCCCTATCCATCGATAGACACGTTGCCTGATCCAATGGTCATCCCCATGGCTTCAGCTAAGTTCTGATTGCATCGCTTTTCCTTGCAACCAAAAGCAACGTTTCTAAAACAGAGTACTTCAGCTTAAGCCAACATAATAAAGTAAAACTATTTATTTATTTTTTTACTTTGTAAACCTGATCTCTTTTCAGGGTTGCCTTATAATATCTTGAGTTGCTCTATATAGATACTATTTTTATATAGATACTATTTCTATCAGAAAATCATTTTTAAGAAGCAATGCCTAAGCCATTTACTTAATTAAATTTTTGCAACATAATTAGAACATTGAATTTTCCAAGCTCCCCAACTTCTTTGGAGCCCCATGTAGTGATGTAGTTATAGACACCATTTAAATGTACCAAGATACATAGACTTTTAATGGAAAAAGAAACTTCTGAGGTCTTAGAGAGAAATTCACCAGTTCTTGGATAACACAGAAATCCAGAGATGTTGAACTAACAAATATACAGTTTTATATGAGATCTGACACTCAAATATAGCTCTCCTGACACACAGTTTAGTGTCTTTTCTACTCTTCTGTGTTCTTAGATCTTTCAGGTCAAATATTGAAGAGAGACCATTGTTTTTACTCTTTACAAAGCCATGAAGGTGGTTTTTCAGTCTTTTTATAAAGATAAATGGATTTTGCCCACACGTATGCAATGTCACAAGGTTGAAAGGCTACTATCTGGGACTACTTCCCAATAAGAAATCTATAAAGGAGAAAAAGTGATATGTTTTCATCACCCATCACAAGTTTCATGCTACAACAAAAGACAGACTAACAAGAGAAGAACATTACAAATTTTTAATTTTTACATAATATTGGGTCCTTCAGAAATAAGAACCCTAGAGGACAACAAATTATGATCCAGTGGTGATAAATTAGGAGAACTTAGCAAACCCTATTTGGATTGATCCTTCTTTGTGTCCCTGTGATTTCACAGACAAGAACATTCCTTTCTTCCATGTGTATGGAGAACACCACTGGGATAACAGTCTCATGACCTCCTGTAGACGAAAGACAGAGAACTTTTTTATGACCTACTTTGAAGAAGGGTAGACCTTCTCACACTGACAGTTTCCTCAAGTATCAAGAAGCCATATTTTGGAGTAGAGTGTTCTGAAATCCACCAGAGCTCAGAGCGGTGTACCTAGAATGGCAGGCAGAAAGATGTGGGTAAAGCCCAGGCCTAACCTTAAAGCAATACACAGATAAGCAGCCTTTATTTGAACTTTCCTTATGTACAAAGTAAAGAGAATAGTACTAATTCCTACTCTATCCTGCTTTTATGCAAGATTATAGGTAGAATCAAAGAAACAATGTGTCTAAACACGCGAGGTAAGTGAAAAAGAAAAGTTATGTAATAGTACCACAAACCTCTTATTTAGGGCCATCACGCTGCCTTGCCAGTAGAGAAACTATCTTGCTTTTCCAAGAATATGTCATATCTTTGTGGGCCTTGAAACCCTCTCCTGCCTGCTTTGCCTTCCTCCCTGCCCTCTGTGTCATGAACCATCAGAATCTTTCATATTCACTTCATGCCTCAGCTGCCTTTCTGTGATTCTGCTGAAGGAGTTTATGGATCACTATTGTACATGACTGTCTCTGGTCACTGATTTGGTTACCTTTCTCTCTTAACCAGGAGTGCTCTTAGGTATACTCTATCCCCCTACAAAACGCAAAGCAGCTCACAGTAGGTAAATGCTTGTGGAATGCCTTAATGATTCCAGAGTGAGCTGATACCTGCTCCCAAGAGCCAAATGTGCACATCATTTGGGTTCAGCACTGTCAGGGTGTTAGCTGGAAGTTAACGTGCTGGGAGTATTAATGCCACAAACATTAGCAAAGGCTCCAAATGTCCTCCCCACCCCCAGAGAACCAGCTGTTATCATTTGGCTGCACACCACGCACTAAAGCAGAGAAGTGAACGGGAATCACAGCTGGTATGGCTCCGTGCTGGAGAGAGGATCAAGCTTCATAAAGGGAACTCACATTCAGATTCAATCATCACAGTCTACTTAGAGGGGAAAAGTCTGCCAGGCCATCATACATGAAGCCCAGCAACCTCATGTTTTTACTAAGGGTATAAAAAGGTGCCAGGGAAAAAGAATGTGATAATAATAATAAAAAAGGAAACAAATTTATGTATACAGGGGGTGTGGGGGTGCAGAGGGTATGGGGGAAGGGGAAATATGAGAATCAAGTCATGTCATATTCTGGTACAAACTCTCAATGCTGAATATGATGATCATGTGTATTCATAATGTACTAATAAAGATTTGAATTTTTGAAAAGATGTCAGATATGGAAGAGGTGAGACATTTTTATCTTTATTGTCAGACACCTTAATTGCTTTTCTTATTCCTGGGACAAAATAACTGAGACTCACAGATTACTTTTTTTATGAGATAGAGTCTCAACACCATGTTAGGAGAATAAGGATAGCAAAGGTCCCTGCTCTCATGGAGTTTAAATGCATTAAGTAAATACATATCCACAGGACAACATTCAGATCTGACCATAATACATGGTGCTCCTCCTCCCATGTTTACCACTTACGGACTTTGTAAATACCAACTTCCACTCTGGGTTTTCTTTTAACATTAAGTTTCATATTTCAGGTTTAAAAAATATTTAATGTAGTTAAATACACCAATCTTCTATACTTGTTTATTTTGGAATATTGTTGAACATTTACAGAAAGCCACATAATTTATCTCCTTTATTCTTTGCACAATCTCCATAAAAATTCCATGTCCTTAAAAAATCTTCCTACATACTGCCATTCGGTGCTCTGGCTTGGTGCCCCTTGTGCCTGCAATGTATTAATTTTTGATTATTTATTTTAAAAGTCTTTCATCCCAACTAGACTATAAGCTCCACAAAGATAGGTTTCTTGTCTTTGCTGTGATTCTGCAATACCTATTTGGTGCCTGGCTCATAACTGGAACTCAACAAATGTCTGCTGAATGAATGGGTATGACAAAGTAAACTAACAAGAGAAGGAGAAGGAGTAGGACATCCGAAGAGTGTTGAAAGAGCATGGAAGGAACAGCTGTTTGTGCTGTGAGCAATTTATACCATTGTCAGAAGAAGTCTGGCCTGCCACAGGGACAGAAAGAGTATCCAAGAGGCTGGAGTACAGGGATTAAGTGGCTCCAAGATCAACTTGTGATGGCCGAATAAACCAATGGAGGATTTAATTTTTTTTCAATTGAAATCTTTATTGGTACATTACATATACACATCATGATTGCACTCAACAATGGGAATTTGTACCAGTATAAGACACAACTTAATTCTCATTTTTTTCCCATAGCCCTACCCACCCTACAACCCCCCCATATAAATAAAATTTGTTTCCTTTCTTTTTTGTTTTAATTTCATTATTTTTCCCCCTTCACCCTACTTCACTTTGAGTATGAAGGATTTTAAATTTTCTTTAAAAGCCATTTGGAGCATACAAGTGGCTTCCTTGCTTTTGTCCTTAAGAAGCTGTTCAATATGGCAGCCCCTAGCTCCATACGGCTATTTAATTTTAAATTAACTGAAAACAAACTAAGACCAAAAGAATTTTATTTTATTATTATTATTCCAAAGCTACATGTGTCTAGTGATACCCATAAGTGACAAGCAAGATACAAAGGATTTCTATCACTGCAGAGAGATTCAACAGTGATATTCTGAAGATCACTGTGGGACCTTGTTGTGTGGTGGGTGGGCTGTAGCCATTGATTCTAGCATATTATAACACTTGACATCCAGTAGTAAATGTAAGAACTTTTGCAGAAGAAAAAAAAATGATAAATAAAACTATAATTTAGTTGACAGTGAGTTTTAAGTTTAAAAGGCAATTTAACAGTTCAGGGTAGCATCAAGGTTATATATTCACAAAACTGTACTGCTCTCAAATATTTTAAAACATTTTGAGACACAGTTGTAAAATTTGTACCATTTTCTAAAAACTAATATATCTAAAGATTGACCTACAGATAGTGAAGAAAAATCTATTAGCAAATTTACTAATTGGGGTCATGTCTCGGCTTGTATTGAAACATTAAACATCTGTTTATTTGAAGTAAAATCTCTTTAGCCAACTAGCATAAATACTGGCTGCTTGTCAGAAATGATGTACTCAAATTTCCTATGTTTAACATTTCCTAGTGGTGACCCAGCCCTTACAGTGTTTTTAGGAGATGACAGCTGTCACAAAAGTCGAATACCTTATATATACATTGGGTTTTGATTAATGAGCTAATGGTGCTTCTCTGTTTAAAGTCATTAGCTCCAAAGCATGCTCAGAGTTGACAGTGATGTTGATTATGTCATCTACATTAAGGGTGTAGTCAAAACTATCATATTCCCTGTAGCAATGGTTTTTCAACTGCAGACCACAACCTATTACAGTATGAGGTTGTGAAATCAAGGTAGTCAATTTTATCAGTGTTGAATATATAACAAAATCTAATTAAGATAGTACCAAAATTATTAGAATACACTAAATGTAACGTGTATAGATATTGGTCTGTACAATCTCTGTTTTTATCGCATATGTGTGACTTCTGTGACTCCTGAGCCATTCTGTAGAAGTATTTCTGATTATGGATGAAATTGAAATTATTTTGAGAAGCACTGGGCTTCTTTTGGGTTTTTGATTGAAACTGAAGTTATTTTATTTTCTTTTATTTTGGGGGCTATATAATGATCAGAAGTGTTTTATTAGGCACAATTTTGCTTTTTCACTCTTTGGTCATGCGTGAGTCATCTGAAGTTCTTTTGCTCAATTTGGAATCAAGAATTCATAGACAGAAATCATAGACTCATTGATAGAAATCAACATGGAGTTCTGTCAGTGTTAGCAACTCTGGGCTTTGAGAATCAGTGGTTTTTGGACTTTAGAGTTACACCTCTGAGCTTTGAGTACTTGGACCTTTTAGCTCTTAGTGTTACAGCTTCTTGTAGCTGTCAGTTTCCCTTATCAGCTCTTGTACATCTAGGGTTTATCTCTCTTTGGCAGCTAGAGCTCTTCCAATAGCTTCTATGCTTCTCAGGGGCTCTTCCGCTGGTCAACAGGTTTATTCGCCTCTCTGGAGCTCTTTAGGGCCAATAGCCCATTACCACCTCCTTATAGTACAATCTGCTCAACCCCTGTGCCCAGTGTAAGAATCGCGAGTAGGTAGCAGGATCGGAAGTAGGATCCTCTGAGCCAGGCTTTTCCTGGGACCTACACTGCGGCATAAGAGGTTAGTGCACGAGAGGAGCCTTCCTGTGGCGTATGGAGCGTGAGAGGATATTGCTTTCGTAGAGAAGGGGCGACCCATACATGCCATTTCCTGCATTTTGCAGATCCGTATGAGGGGACTTGGAGAGTTTCTTCAGAAGTGGCCCCAGGGCATCCAATGGCGAGCGCTCACTGCGCTTTGGGGGAAGTGGCTGCTTGACTGACACTTCCCATATTTCCATGAAAATGGTAGGGCTGAAATTGTGACCACTGCCACTTTGGAAGTGTCCCAGAGAAGTGGCTGTGTTGCTGAGGGCTCAGTGGGGCTTGAGGACTTTGGGAATAGCAGCAGCGATGAGTGCCCGTCCTTCCCTGATCTTTGTTCCCTCCAGTGTGTTTCTGACCACTACTCAGAAAGGAAGCAGCAGCATGTGGAGTGGCTGGAACAGGCGAGGAGTCGTGGCTGCCAGCTGAGCAGCAGCTCCTGTCAGTGTCAGAGAAGCCAGGAAGGCCTAGAACACAGGTGCCAAAGCGACAGCAAAGGTGCCTGCAGGAAGATAAGCAGTGTCAGGGTAGCGAGGGCCGGGGCCTGACTGCTGTTGGTTAAGTCACCAGTTCTCTGGCTGTCAGCACAGGGAAGCGTGGGGCCTCTTCCCTTTCTTACTATCGTGGGTCCTTTTGGGAGTGTGAGGTCCTGTGTTCCTAGCCTCCTTTGCGGCTGCTCCTCTTTCCCTTGCTCAGTCCACAGCGATCTTAGTCAACCTGCACATGCACTGGAAGCTGTATCCGGAGACCCCGCACTGGAATCTTAATATACAAGACTACCTGTCCTTGCTCAAGGGTTATCTCTTTTGTGAGGCCCACCCTTACCACTTTACCATATTTAGAATTGCAACCCTCTTTTACTCACAAGGTCCCCTTTGCTTTATAGTGCTAGCCACTTCTATCGTACTATAGATTTTAATTTTTGTGTGGATTGTGGATTACTATCTGTCTTTCTCTTCCGGGGTACTCCAGGAAGGCGTGCATTTTTGTATGCTTTACAATGTCTGGCACAGAATAGGTATCTGTAAATATTGTTGAATTTATTCAGATTGGCCCAGATTGAGAGAGGGAGAGAGAAAAGGAAGAGATGGGAGGGGAAGAAGAGAGGAAGGAGAAAGTGACAAGAGACCAAGTGTCAAATACAAATTTACAAGCAGCTCATATTGCACTTTTAGATTTTTTCCCATATTTGCCAAAAAAATGTCTCTTTTTAAAAAGCAGCTATTCTATATTGCACACGCTCCTTCTAGGGCACCTAGAATCTTCTCATTCTTCTGTACAAGACTACTTAAGAACTTTCACTAACTCCTAAGAATCCATCCTCAAAGAGTGTATTGAAAGTTTAAAAATGAGCTTCTGATTACAATTTATACTCAACACAGCTTAATATTAGTTATAGATTAATATAGCAAACCTATGAAAAAATCAGCAAAACATGTGCCTTTGTTACATTTATTTATCCAACTTGGGAAGGAAAAAGGTCAGAAGATAAACCTTGGGATTGTTTTATAACACAAAACCAAAGGAGAAAAGTAACACAATTCATGTACTAATGGGCCTTAATCTTTTTCTTTGCTTTCCTGGAGCTCCCCAGATACTGAATATACTGCAGAGTAGGCTCTGCTGCGCATGAGGATTACATATTTGAGACATACCCAATATTTATTCAGTGTTAAAAACACATTCCAACATGTTAGAAAAGACTGCTCTTGCAACTAATGAAGTCCATAGGGCCTTTGTGCATTTCCTCCACAAAAATAGCTTAAGCTAGACGTTGTTAGAGGGCTTACATATGAAATTTGAAGAATGGGATTAAATAAATCATTTCTGAATAATGAAAATAGCTTTTGAGTTGTACATGACGATAGCTACACACAGTAGAGCGAGAAAACTGAGGGTAACGTATTTCTCATAGCTGTTAGTAACCACTGGTTATATATTCTATATATATAGATTTTGGGATTTGGATTACACAGCGTAGCTCTTCTTAGAGTACAACGCTGGTGAAAGGGACACTCAGAGCAGGACCCGCCGGCTGCCTACCCTAGCACAGGCCCTGTGCAGCTCTGCCTCCACCAGAACAGGCCGCTTATGTCTGGAGGTCAATGTAGGCCGCATTTGTTTCACTATGAGAAACACAACTGAAGATTAAAATATTTTCCAAAAGCTGAAACAGATGTAGAGTTGCAGTTTATCTATCTTCAAGATCAAAAAAGAAAAGCTAAACACACAAAAGTGTATGTACACTCTTCTCCTATTCGTGGAAAAAGGTAAAACATACTTGTATTTGCATGTGAAAATTCTGGAAAAACAAATACAAACTAGTTAGGTTGAGTCTTGCTGGCCTTCACTCAGTCATCTTCGTATGAACCCTTCTTTTTTTTCTGTTGTTTTGTGTTTACCTCAGGATTTTAGCTGATGTTCACAAAGACAGTAACAGTAATTAAACTGTGCCGTTAATGAAAGGAAATCCTAAGAAAGTGCATTTCTTTAGAGAGCTGTGATATGTCATCTTTTGGACACTCTACTAGAAAAGTAGAATCAAGTCTGAAATAAGCCTTTTTCATTGTACCCCCTCATATTATAGATGTAGGACAGTCCTGTATGCCAGCTCTGTGAATGTAAACTGTCCTGCACCTGCTTTATGACTTGGAGTATGGCCGTGCTTCATAAGAGCTGTTTTTAACAAAGTTACTCTACAATGTTTTCCATCCAGATCATGATTAAGAAACAAAAAAAAAGAAAAAAAAAATGGTGCCAGGTACCATAACAGTAACAGAACTTTGCTGTTTTCTGGGTATTTTTCTTTTCTTTCTTCTTTTTTAATGGAGTATACTGGATGTCTCCATAATTTTGTTCAGATAACTTGCAGAACCTGGAAAAGCTATTGCTGTTATTGATGCATAACATACTGCTATGATTGGTCTTTCTATGTAAATATATATACACATATATACATAATTTGAATTTTTGGAAACTTTGTGCTGTCAATTTTGGAAAAAGTTATCCCAGTTTACTGTGTTGAGTTGGCACTGTACCGAAATTAACAGCCATGTTAGTCTAGAAACGTTAAACTTATTTTTTTTTTCATTTGTACAGGGGCAACACGCTGTATTAAACTTATACGGTCTTACCTACGTGAGTTTGATTATAGAACTAATATTCTCTAAATAATAATTTAAAAAAACATGTTGGGAATCAGAAGCAGGGGAGAGACGTAAAGCATAAAATCTTTTCTTCATCTTTTTAAAACCATGAATCAAGCATTAATTTTTCACTGAAAAATTTTTGAATTTTATTCTTCAAAGTTTAACCTGTTTCCCCAAATGACCCTAACTATGTAAACATCAAAAGCCTTAATTTAAAGCTTATTACAGAATCGTCCAAAGTAATGAATTCATATTTTGAGCCCAGCTGTGTACCTCTTCTAGTAGTGAAGACCATGTTGAATCCGCAGCCTGCGGGCAGGCAACTGGACCTGCGACGCACGCAGAGTGCTGTCAACTCCAGTGCTCCATGCCACGGCACACTCAGACACAGGAAATACTGTATTTTTAGGTTGTTTTGGATACGACAGCTACGTCTTTTACGGGGCCGTAGCTCCAGGGTTGGCCCGGGTCGGGTCCCGGGAGGACGGCGGGCGTCTTTCGGCCCCGCCGCGGAGGCCCGGGTCGCGCCACCGCCTCCCGCGGGCGCCCGGGGGATCGCGCCGCGCGCCAGCCAGGCGAGCCCGCCGCCCCGCGCCGCGTCACTGCGCCGGGCGCGGAAGCACCTACCGCCGCGGGGGGCGCAGGGGCGGCCGCTGCGTCCCGCCTCCCGCGCCGCGCGGTAGGCCCGGCGCTAAATTTAAAAGCGTTACCGCGAGGGCGGGCCGGTCCGGGAAACGAAACCGAACTCGCTCGCCGGCGCTGCCCGCAAGCCGGCCTCCTCGCGCCGCGCCGGCCGGAACAGACCAGCCCGCGCCATCTTCCCGCGCGAATCCCGGGAGTGCGGCGCCGGCGCGGCCCGGGGGAGGAGCGCGCCATGGCCGCGGGCGTGGAGCGCGCGGACGGGGACTGCGCCCGTCAGCTTGTGTTCCTGCTGCCAGGTAAAGCGGCCGCCGGGCCGGGCCGGGCCGGGCCGGCTCCACGCTCTCGGCACCCGGCAGCCGGGCTCCCGATTCGGGTCACGTGCCCGGAGCCGCGCGGGTTTCCAACCCGGAAGCACCTTAAGGACCGGCTCCGACCCGCTGGGGGTTGGGTGGGTTGAGGGAGCCACGGGGTTGGTGCCCTTGTGGGTAACGTCGCTCCCCGCGGCCACGGTTGCATGTCTGCGGTCCTGTTGGGTCGGCACCAGGATCCTGAAAGCCTAAGTGGTCTCGGACGCTCTCTGTGAAGGTGGCCCCTGTCTGGATTCAGCCTGGAATTCATCCAGGCCGGAGCAGCCCTACCTAGGAGAGGCTGTTAGGCCAGCGCTGGCCCAAAGGCCGGGGAGATAATGACCACTGGACCCCAGGGCCTCCCTGTGGATGGCAATCAGCCATCCAGGACGCGCGGGGAAAAGAGAGGGGGTGGCACAGTGGAATGTCGGTGCCCCATAGTGGTGCCATTAAGTGGCAGAGTAAAGGAAACGGCCCGGGACCGCAAGCCAAAGTGGTTAGTTGTTTTACAGATGATACATTTAAGAATGTAACATTGAAAAAGGAAAAGTACCCTGTTCCCTCTATTTAGTTTTGAGAATTTAGCCTAGCAAATGCAGAGTATTTTTGCCGTCAGTGTACTCAGACATAGTTTACCCGGTAACTCATATTTTTATAGTGTTTATTGAAAATTGTTATGTGGCAGTCTGAATAATTTTTTGGCATGTATGCTTAGCGCCCCTCTCTTTGGTAAGGAGTAGCACATGCATGAAAATCGCATATATCATGCCAGGGTCAAGAAGTAGAACTTGCTTGCAGCTTCTCATGCCACTAGATTTCTCCAGTTGTCTCTGCTGACATCTTCACCAGTGTACCCCTCCGCGTCTGGATTCTTTCAGGCAGCGACCTGTTGTTGGATTGGTCTATGTTGTGTGGAGTAGTGGTGTAGTTTATTGTTTGGTTGCATTTTCATTGCTGCTTCTAGTTCATTGTGTGAATATCCGTCCTGTTCTTTCTTCCACTGAGGACATTTGGGTTGTTTCCTATTTGTGGCTATGATGAGTTACACTTCTAAGAACATGCTTTTGAATGACGCAGACACTCGGTTCTCAAGGATATGTAGTGGGACATGAAAAGGCTGATCCCCTTTGTATACTGAACTTTAGTAGCTACCGTGACCTGGTTTTCCAAAGTGGTTGCACCGGTTGTTGTACAGTCCCGTCAGTAGTGCATATTAGTTCTAGTTGCTCCACATCCACAAGTCAGAATGGTAATGGTAATGGTAATGGTAATGGATGGTAATGCAGAATTCAGAGTTTGGAAGAGTGTAGCAAAGGACTAGTTGTATACTGTATAACATGCTTTTCAGTACAAAAAAATATTTTTAATCACATCAGTGCAATTAGATTTTCAGAGTACAAAGTCTAATCATTCTTAGGCGAGTGGATTGTTATTCAGATATACACGTTAGCTGATGATAGAGTTTGTTCAATTTCATCAGTCTTCACATCTTTATTCTTAAAGGTGTGTTTGCATATTGTATGAAACACAAAAGTCCTCAAGGGAGTTAATACTGAATGCATCCCTGAAAATTGTAGGATTAATTTGTGCACTGGGGTGGTAAGAAGAGTTTCAGCCCCACTCCTGATCAAAACTGACGCATTCCATAGATAGCCGCCCAAAGGGCCCTGTGGCACTGAGGGTTAGGCAAGGGTTCTGCACCTGTAAGAGCTGGGGGGGGGGGGGGTTCTTCCTTCTCTCTTCCAGCGGGCCTGTAGTGCCACCTGCAGGCTCTGTGGGTACAACATGGCTTGATGTTTTCTACAGTTTAGAACATCAGTCCTCTGAAGGGGGACCCACCCTAGAGGTTCCAAGTTAGTGTGTCCTGTGCTGGAACCCGGGAATGTCCATTTCTAACAAGTTCTCAGGTGGTGCTACAGCTGAACCCACAATTTCTCTTTGGAACCATGGCAGGCAGGACCAGACCCTGGAAGGTGAGGTTGAGATACAGGATTCCCCAGCCTCTAGAGTTAGCTTTCTTTGTGGAAGCCCAGTGTTCACATGATCAGGAAGTACACGGAAGTCAGAGAATGAGGCCTACCTCCACTGTGTGTGCTGTTTTCCTAACAAAGGCTAGTTAGAACAGGAGACTATACTGTCTGCTGAGTGAGTATCACAATTACAGTGGAGAGGAACCTTTAATAAAGAAAACAGATTACATAAATATGTTCAAGAGTGTTTGGTGGAGGCAGTCTGTACTTAGTTTTAGGAAACTTCTGGGATCTGGAGAATTCATTCTATGTTGAATTTTGAGCACATTATTCAACAGGCCAAAAGAATTTCAAATAGGCTTATCCATGATAGAGTACAAACCCACTTAACCCACTTGATGATACCTTTTTCTAACATTTAAGTCATATTATTTCCAAGCTATATACCACAGCACTGTTATTTCTTGACAGATATATTTAAAAGTTAGACTTCGGTCACTTTGTCTGTAGTTTACAGTTTTGTTTGGAGAAGCTGAATATTGCAAATAAATAAAAGCTGGGACTTGAAAGGGTTCCTTCTGAGGCATTCATTTTCATAGGCAGGTGGAGACAAGAGTGGCTTCTCATTACAGCAAGGTAAGCACTCCTTTTAGATTGCAATGGTCTGAAATGTTTCTCTAAAATGGCTGGGCAGTACTCAGCTCTTTGCTGTGTTGGTTACCTCAAGAGGCCATTTACAGCTCAACCTTTTGGAATATGTTACAAGTTTCCATTCCTTTTTGCTGCCCTACAAGTAAGTATTTTAGTAATTTTAAAATATTTTTCTCTAATCCAAGTTTTGTACACTTGTCAGTTCTACAAACAGGAATGCACCCAGGTGTGAGGATCAGCTGAGATCACACCTAATGTAGGATAGACTTGTATGTCTTGCTTGTCGGGATTGAACTATTAATGGGAGTATCTCCTCGGAAATGTTGGGAAACTTTGAAGTTGTGTGAGGAAAACAAAGCCAGAATAGAAAGTATTGAAGGACTGTTACATCTATCTGCATTTAAGCTGATTAAAACGCTCCTTAATCAGCCTCCTTCTTAAAAACTGGACTTCAGATCAAACTTCATAGAGAAGTTTCATAGTAAAGCTGTCCGTCTTTATTGTGTAAATCTACTTGACAAAAGGTGTTTTAGGAAAGGTTGTATTTGTTAACTTTTTCTTCACAGATTATGAGTGATGGCCAGTTTTTTAAGGGTAGAGGTTTAGGTATTTGTGAGATGAATTCCCAGGCCTGCCTACGTTAGACATGTCAAACACAGTGACAGCTTTTTAGATGGGCTAACATGATGATCACGATTCATATTAATGTTGCCCCTCCCAATGAAAAACAATGGTACAACTAAAAGCATTATGTGGATTTATGCTTTAGAGCTCATTAAAATATTTTAACAATCAAATTTAAAAGGAAAAAGTAATATTTAATGATGGAAGAAATTTATATCAATGTTGTTATCCCTCCCCGGTACTGGAGGTTGAACTCAGGACCTTAAGCTGCCACTGAACTAAATCACCAGCCCAATCTTATTTCTGATGATAATCTCATAGCTTTCTGTAAAAGAAACATGTCTCGTTTAGAGGAGGGAATAGAAGTGAAAATGTAAAGTATGTGTGCCAAAGGAAGAACTAGTATAGACCTCACTGGCTGTTCAGTGACCTAAAAATTTAAAAAACAACTTTTTTCCTTTTACTGAAGGGTGGATATATATAGTTCATTGCACAAGAAAAGTTAAAACCAGGGTTTTGGCCTTTGTCAAAACTGTTCATACATAGATACATACACTTGTGATGTTTGTGTTTAGAAATATGTCCTGTGGGCTGAAAGCTTTCTTGTTTTCTGAAGAGCATCTTCAGAAGGGAGGAAGCTGGCCGTCCATGCCTGTGGTGGAGAACCTGGCGAGGCCAAGCGCAAGCCTGAGAGAGCCTCTGGGTGATCCAGCCGAGCTGTGTGGAGAGATGCCCTTGACTTCGTGGCTCCAGCAGGTAGTAGGGATAGAGGCAGTTTTTCATTATCTAGCATGGAGCATGTCTAACATTTTCCACATGAATTGTGAGTCTGGCTTTGTTGTTAGAAGGTATTTTTGGATGGCGCCTGGCTGACCTTTGCCGGATGGCCATTGGAACTGCTACCTGAGCACATTCTGAAAGGATGGACCCGGTCGGCCGTCTGTTGGTATGAGCAGGCTGTCCCCTGAGCCTGATCTTGAAAGACCTGGAGTGAGAACTCGTGACTCTCACATATTTACCCTCCATAGCAGAAGAAAACTTAGGAGAATAAGCTGTGTCTATAATATTTTAGTAATTTGGATAGCAGAACAGGAACTGCATGAATTTTGCTGTGTCTTCTGAGCTTTAAACTGTTTGTTTAAAATACAAACAACTCAGTCAGTGCCCTCCGAAGCTTGGCTATAATATGATACCTAAAAGCTAGCATCACAGAGTTCACTTATTGCAAAGCCTCTGTTCCTCCTTTCTCCACATGGTCTCAGACTGTCTTATTCTTCATGGCTCCACCTAAGCTCTCTCCAGTCTCGGGCTCTCAGCTGGACCTGGGTGTACCTTAAATACTTCCTGAAAGAATATCTCACCTTCTGTTTTTACAGTGTCTTCCATCACCGGGGCTTTTCCCCTTCCCTTCCACTTCTGTTCAAAATCTGCCCTTTCTTCAAGGTGCTATTCAACTTTTTTTTCCCCATTAAGCCAGATCATTTCCTCAAGACCAACTTCCCTTTGTCCTGTGACTTGTATCAGCCTTGACTGCTGTCTGCTGTTCTGGCAAATTTCTGATTACCAGGGTTGGGGCTGTAGCTTAGTTGGGAGCTTGCTTATCTAGCATGTGTGAGGTCTTGGTTATATCCCCAGTATTAGGGAGATAGAGAAACGAAGACAGAGATGAGGGTGAGGAGAGAAGAGTAAAGGGAGAGAGGGGGAGGAATCAGGGAAAAAAAACTCTTTAAAAAATTATTCCTCCTTATCCTTAAAACCCAGTTTAAGGTCACCACCACTGGGAAGCTTTTCTTTCCTGTTGATGTCAGGTTGGTGGAACGTCTTTGACTCTCTGCTCGTGTCATTATGGTTATTCATTTCATTACCATTTTGCTCAAATGGGTATCGTACACCTGCTCTCTGCCCAGAGTAGGGATGAATCCAGGCATGTTTTCCCGAAGTATCCATTAATTTCTCAGTGGCGGCCATGTTAGAGCATAGCCTTTCTCGGGCTCTGAAAAGCAGCTTCCAGACTTCTGTTTAGAGTTTCCTAGAAAATAGTCATCTTTTCTAGGGATGCTGTTTGTTAAAGTGGAACGGGAAGCTGTGGTGCCCACCAGGGCTAACTCCATCAGAGCCTCTCTGCAGTGATCAACCTACTTAACTTTAAACTATTTGTTGTTGTCCTTGCCTCACTTTTCATTTACACATTTTCTTCCCAGTGTTTCAAGAATAACTTTTAAAAAATTAGAATGATAATGTATGGCCAGTAAAGAAAATTTAGTAATGCAAAGAAGCACAGAAAAACAAAGTAAATTGTCTGCCATGTTGGTGCCAGAAACCATAGCTTTGGAGATGCTTGTTTTAATCCTTTTGTGTTATCTGTATCCCAAAATGAATTTCAGTATTCTTGAATTCTGTCTTATTTTTCTTTATGTGCCTTTATTTTTTACTTTTACTGCTTGTTTAGAGAAGCGCTAAAACTCTCAAGTGTTCTTGAGTTACAGAATTGTACTATATGGTTTACTTCACATACAATTAGAGACATTTAAATTGATTTAACAAAGAGCTAGAAGGCCTCATTTTTTCCTCTTAATTTTATAAGTTCACAGTGATGTGACCAAAGCTGAAAGAATTTGTTGAACAATAGAGAGGAGTTCATGTTAGCATGTAGGCACTGCAGGTTTGGAATAGGGGTTATTTTTTGGTTTTGGGGTTTTTTTTGAGACAGGGTCTCCCTTTGGAGCTTAGGCTAGCCCTGAGCTCACTATGCAGCCCGGGTGAGCCTTGAACTCACAGCAATCCTCCTGCCTCTGCCTCCTGAGTGCTGAGATTACAGGCGTGAGCCACCACGCCTGGCATTGTGGTATGTGGTACTGATTGCTGGTGAATGTGAGTCACCACACCTGGCATTGTGGTATGTGGTTACTGAGGATTGAACTAGGGATCTTGCACTTGCAAGGGAGGCGCCAGAACTACTGAGCTAAATCCTGGCCCTGGAATAGGTTATTTTTACAAATGGTAAAGTATGAAAATACAAATAATGATAGGGGAAGTGAAGACACATTTGCAGAGTTACAAGGGACATGACAGCAAGCTAAGGTATTTTGAGAGCCATCAAAACAGGTTGACCTTTGGAGGACAGCCTCCTGTGCAGGTTTGGAGGACCTTTGGAGGACAACCTCCCATGGTACAGTTGGAATAAATGAGATGCCAGTGTAAATGTTTCCCCAACAAAGTCTGCGTTAGTATGAAGCTACTGTTTTGTTTTGTTTTTTTTCCATGAGGTCAGTGCATCTGGGCCCTGTGTTGCCAAGCCTGTCTTGAACTTGTAGGCATTCTAGATGCTTCATATGTTTCTAGGAAGGGCTGGCTGTATGTTGGAGCAGAGGAGGAGAGTGTGGAGAGCAGGGCTCATGAGGACATCTGGAGCTTGAAGGAAGCCTAGGGTTTTGGCCTATCTGACCATTAGCTTCCTTCTCTCATAACACCTTCCACGCCTGAGTGGAAAACAGGCTGCATACTGTCCTCGAGCTTCAGATCTCCTGGTGTCCTTAGAGAGACACTTCCCAAGGCAACTTCTGACTGCCGCTGCTATGGTTGTATGCAGTGCCCTGCCCACCTGTAACCCCGACTAGAAGATCAGGCCCCACTTAGGCATGGAGCAGGAGGAGAGGAAGGAGAAAGAGGGCCTTCCGAGTAGGGCGTGCTTTTCTGGGAGAAGGAAAGGTACAGGATAAATAACATAGGAGCCAGCTGCTGCCACTGGGATTCTGAGCACTGGCCATGTGCCCTGGCCTGCTCAAGTCCTCTGTTTTTGCCAATGTGGTAGAAGTTTATTTGTATGGAGAATTGAATTCTGCTATTACTTAGAATTGTCTCATGGTATCAATGGAGGATTGTTTCTAGTAGCCTTATGGATATCATAAGCCCTATATATAAAATCCCTTTTTGCAAAATAATGTAATATTTGCATAAAATGTAAGCAGTCCTCCCTGATACTTTAAATCATCTCTAGATTACTTGTAATCCTAATACAATATAAATGCTCTGTAAATAGTTGTATCATTTAACAAATAACAGGGAAAAAAATCTCTTTATGTTCAGTACAGTCACAATTTTTTTCCTGAATATTTTTCAGGAGATATTCAAGGTTGCTTGGATCAATGAATACAGAATATGCAAAAATAGAGAGCTGATTTTATTCACTTCCATTTCCTCAAAGTTTAGATAATTTTTAGAAAACCAGTGTTTGGTTGTCCTAACTATTACAACTATTACAGTACACCTTTGTGTAAATTATTGTAGTTAGCCTTCACATTGACCTTGGTCTTTGGTTAAGGCTGATTTTATTCACTTCCTTGTTTTACACATTAGGAAACTAATGGTCAGAAGTCAAATCACCTGTCGAATAGGCAGAGGATTTCAGGGACATAGACAGTCAGCTCTCTTGCATCTTCCAGCTCCCCTGCTAAATACTGAAGGGCCCTCGTGTTGCCGGAATGGCGGCATTGCAACGTGATGGGAGAGACCAGGGAGCTGGGAGAGGATGAGGGATCCCTCTGTGCTCAGTTTTAGGGCTGAGGACCAGGCCAAGGTGGAGTGCTATTGGGTACCCCAGTCAGGCTGTGCTTTCTACTTCTCCAGAGTTTTCGTCCTTCCTAAACTCCATTTCTGTATGTTGCTAGTCTTTGTGGTTGAGATTTTTTCACCAACTTTTTCAGTGTACAGGCCATTCCTAGAAACGTGACTATTGTAGGGACAACGTTTAAAGATTGGAAACATAATTTTCTGTGGGTTTGAAAGAGACCAATTTTTAATTTTTTCTCCAGAGCCTCAAAAGAAAGTTAATCTTAGAGGAACCCACATCTTGGAAACTATTTTCCTAGTATATGCCTCTTGCTTCCTTGCTTTGCTTCCTGTAGTGTTGGAAGAAGTGGAGAGCTTCAGAGCCAGGAATATGACCCATACATCTTTGCTGGTTGTGCTGTCATCATGGGAGAGAAATCATATAATTATTACTGAGTTAGCGTTCCTGGAAGCTGCAAGGAACTTAAAAATTAAGGTAATTTGACTTGCATGCATTGTACTTGTGTCCTAGCAGTGTTTCCAGGAGGTCTCTTTGGCAACCAGGCAGGAGGGAACCAGGAATTTGAATATATTCCGGTGGGAAAAGTCTAAAGAAAATGAACTGACATGTATTTAGGGAGTGGTATTACGTGAGCATGAGAGTGTTAACCCTATGCTCTCTCTCTCTCTTTTTTTTTTTTCTCTTTATTGGGTCTTCCTAAGAATCCTTAGTAGCCTTGATTATGATATCTAAAAATGAATGAATGAATACTTTGATGTGTGTCCTGTTTTTCCTCCATGTAATGTGGATATGTGTTTCCCAGAGCTTATCTTTTATGTTCTGAAAATTAGGCAGGATTTTGAACAAATGTCATTGTTTCTGGCTCATAAAAGCACTTAGCAAGAAGGTGACCCTCTCTCTTTTCTCTTATATCTTTGAATTTAAATAATAGAAGAAACTTGTCTTAACCAAGAGAAGGATAAAAAGAGCTGTGGAGTTTAATTTTATTTATCAAGTGCACAACAACCTGTGTTATATGTATATAGTCTGTATATGAAAATAATGTACTGTCGGGCCGGGGAGTTAGCTCAGTGGTTCCGGCACCTGTCTTGCAAGGGCAAGGACCCGGGTTCGATCCCCGGTATCCACATACCATACTGGGCGTGGAGACTCACGCCCAGCAGCAACCAGTACCACATACCACAGTGCCGGGGGTGGTGGCTCATGCCTGTAATCCCAGCACTCGGGAGGCAGAGGCAGGAGGATTGCTGATGTGAGTTTGAGGCTGAGCTTAGGGCCAGCCTGAACCACAAAGTGAGACCCTGTCTCAAAAAACCTAAAAAAAAAAAAAAGAAAAGAAATAATGTACTGTATATTTTTCCCATTCCCTTATGCACCCTACAACCTCCTGCCCCCATATGCATAAACTTTGTTTCCATTTTTTTTTATTACTATCACAATTTTTTCTTTCCCCTCATTACTTACCTCTACCCCATTTCCCTTTGAATAGTTTCTATTGTCCAATATCTAACTATATTTTTAAACTTATTTACATTTTCAGTTTCTCAGAAAAAAAGATATAGTATTTACACATCTGTGACCTATTTATTTCACTTATGAGCATGTCCTGAAAGTACATCCAATTGAGTATGAATGACTCAAACTTGTCATTCTTTGTAGCAGAGTACTACTCCCTTCTATAGGAAAACCACACCTTATCCAGTCTCCAGTTTATGGTAACGTACCATATGTTTAACTCATCAGAGGTGCAGAGAGGTTAAGTCTACAAGCATTGGTGAGTACTGTATGCCCTAAGATTTAAGCAGTAGATGTGCTAGCTAACTGGAGAGTGTATCAGCTGTTATACCTTATTATAATCCTTAATGGAAAGATCAGTTTTCTTTCTTTACTGTTGGTCAGGCTTGAGTTTACCTGTTTTTAGTTGTTTACTACATTCACAACAAATTTCTATCATCCCTGTTCGACGTGGTTTTTTTTTTTAATTCTCTTCGTGGCTTTCCTGATTTCTGCTCCTTCCTCTTTCTCTGCTGCTCACTGGTCCATTGGTGGGGTTGAAGTGCAGGCAGCTGATTAGATTAGATGTCTTTGCGGGGACAACTGGGGAAGATGGGACAAGAGGGCGGCACAGTTTGAGATGGGATTAAAGGAGAAGAGAGAGTAGAAAAGTACATAGAGACAGTTGTTCCTCAGAATTGCAGGCTGTATTTTCTGAATTAAGAAAAAAGGACTTAAGAATAAGAAATTCAGGATTATGGTACAAAATGTGGCCTCTGTGATAATATTAGACTTTAAATCTTAGTTCTACATTTGATCAGCAGTGTGAGACCTTTTGGCAAGTTTTTCATCTAAAAAGCTGTAATTTGATGTAGTACCTACCACCTAAGAGATGAGGATTATCCTATATAATTTATATGAAAGACTTAGTGCCTGATAGGTGGTGAATGGCCAACACATATTAACTGTTAATTTTTATTTCATACAAGTTGGATGCAATTGTCCCATTGTCTCTGGTATGTGTTTTTTAATGAGTCACTAAGATATAGGGAAACAGAGTGGTAGCCTTGAAATAATGGGGAAGTTTAACATATTACTAAATCTGAAATGGCCAACAAAACTGATAACCTGCTTCTGATTTACCTGATTTTTTCTGCTTTTGCAAAAATACTCCTTTATCCAGTATGACTTCTGTCATCTTTTGCATAAGAGAAAAGTCAAAAGGAAAAAGCGTAAAGCTTACTCTTTGAAAAGTAGAGCGTGAAGACTTGTTTTTTTATATTGGAAGGTGTTGCAAATGAATAAATTTTATGTGCAAATAAAATTAGACTTTAAATACCCCAAACTTGGTTTTGCCATTTCCTATTGAATTTTTTCAAACATTAAAGAATACCTTCATCTTTACTGAGTTTATTCCATTTGCAAGAAATACGGTCAAACACTCTTTACTATACATTTTTTTTTGCACATAAATAACATTGTATCCTGGCTTTTTAAATATGATATACTAGTTATAATATAATCTTTTCTGGAAAGGCTAATTGTTCATCTTGCATAACTCTGCTTAGAGTTTGTGCTATATATATATACATACTTACATATACATACACACATACATGTATGCATACATGATATATACATATTTTTTTTTGTTCTGTTGTTGGAGCAGGTCTTGGTGTGTAGTTCATGCTAGCATTGAACTGACAGTGTCGCCCTGGCCTGCCTCAAACTTGTGCCAGTTCTCCTGCCTCAGCCTCATGATACTGGGATCACAGATGTGCAACACCTCACCAGATATGACTTTAACATTTTGGTCTTTTAATTTCTACATGTTCTTGACTTTGCCATATAACTCAAAAAAGAGATACTGGTTCTTAATTGAGCACTTACTAAATGTTCTTGGCACTTTTGCATGTGTTTCATTTCAAAACAAGACCTATCAAGTCGTTATTACCGTGCTCACTTTATACTTGAAACAGCTGAGGCACAGAGAAGTGGAGTATCTTGTCTGGGGTCATGCCGCTAAGAAGGAGAGGGAGTTAGGGTTGGAAATGAACCTTCTGGACTCCATTGTTCACTTTATGCTGATGTAATTGATGAAATAGGCACCAGTTACACTGTCCCTCTCTCTTGCTTTTCTGATTCTTTTCCAGAATTGTACCT